>JADRCD010203628.1:34699-68058 GCA_019843815.1 Montemys delectorum
TCAATAATTCCATCTCTTCAGCCTGGGAGACCCATATTGATGATTTATTTTTGTTTAAATTATAAATAGTCATCTTATGCTTTAGGGAGATGAAAAAGTCCCTGGCATTTAGTAATATTCTTTTTGTAATGTTTTATATTAAAAAGCATGCATGACAATTAAGCTACAGAAAATAAGTGAAAAGTTAAAGACATGTGTGATATTAGAGGAAATTGAGAGAAACAAAGTGGGAGGGAGGTTCCAAAAGAGGGGGAAAAAGCCAACTTCCTTCTCTGGAGTTGTTATAGGGCTACAGCAAGAACTGGACAAAGTTTGACATCATTTCTATTGAGATTGGTTTGTTATGTTATGTTGAGCCAATGGGAACATAGTGCATGCATGTCCCCTTGACTCAACAAGGGATATGATTATGTGATGAGAGGATTCATGTGCTAGGTACCTAGTTGGATGATTATGTATGATTCATGTGCTAGGCACCTGACTCAGGCTTTGGAAGTTCCAACATTGATTGTTTGGTCACTTGACTGACCTTGCACTTCTCCTACCATGCAGGTGGTTCAAGTGCTGTTAATTAGACTAAATTGTCTTTGCTCCCACATTTAGGAGTTAGCATGTTCCTAAGAGGTAGCTGTATTTGTTCCATATTAACTCCTTGTCTGCACATGGTCTGCAGACTTGGGGGCTTTCTTAGACACAATCTGTTGAAATTCATTGCAGTTATAACAGAGAAATAGTGCCCAACATATACTTCTTAGGAAAGGTCTTGTGGAAGCCAGCTAGCCAGCCCACCTACACTGACCTTACTTTTTTAGAGTTTCTGTGTCTTATCAGATTTGCTCACCTATCATACCTTTATAAAATAATAAGGGAAATGCATAGTTGGGTTGGATTGGGTTGAGTTGGGTTGGGTTGGGTTGGGTTGGGTTAGGATGGGTTGAGTTGGGTTGGGATGGGTTGGGATGGGTTGGGATGGGTTGGGTAAGAAGCTGAAACACAGTTACCCTGGACTTTATCAGAAGAGCATCATGACCACAAGAGCCATCATTGGATCTTGAACTGGGAAAGCATTAGAAAGTGACAGTATGTTAGAGGCAATATGATGGGCCTTACAAGCTTTCCAAAATATTCACAGGAGGAAATACAGAGACAAAGTGTGGAATAGAGGCTGAAGGAAAGGCCATCCTGAGACTGCCCCACCTGGGCATCCATCTGATATACAGTCATCAAACACAGATACTATTATGGATGCCAACAAGTGCTTGCTGACAGGAGCCTGATATAGCTGTCTCCTGAGAGATCCTGACAAATACAGAGGCAGATGCTCGCAGCCAACCATTGGACTGAGCACAGGGTCCCCAATAGAGGAGTTAAAAAAAAAAGGACTGAAGGAGCTAAAGGGATTTGCAACCCGATAGGAAGAATAACAATATCAACTAACCAGAATCCCAGAGCTCCCAGGGACTAAACCACCAACCAAAGAGTACACATGAAAGGACCCATCACTCCAGCTACATATGTAGCAGAGGATGGCCTTGTCAGGCATCAATGGGAGGAGAGGCTTTTGGTCCTGTGAAGGCTCGATGCACCATTGTAGGGGAATGCCAGGGTGGGGAGGTGAGAGTGGGTAGTGGGGGAACATCCTCATAGAAGCAGGGGGAGGGGAGATGTGATAGGGGGTTTCCAGTGGGGGACCACTGGCAAAGGGGATAACATTTGAAATGTAAATAAAGAAAATATCGAATAAAAAAAGAATGATAGTCAAAAATAAATAAAATAAATAAATAACTTCCCTTGAATCCTTAAGAAGACTTAATAAAGATATTTCACAAGCCTCCCATTCCTATCTAGGAAGCTACTGACACTTGGTGAATGCTAGAGGAAGGAGTGTCAGTTTTCTTTAGGAGTATTGTCTCTGGGAAGTTGACCATACTTCAGTGGATGGCCCCACACATGTGCGCATATGAACAGTATAAATTAGACACAGCAGGGGATAAAATATTACAGTATAAATGCTGTAATTACAATGTCAAAAATAAAACAAGTGAAATTAAGACAACTAGTAAAACCCTATATAAAAGCAAGCAAATACTAAACCTAAACTTTTAAGGAAGACATGTTGTTGGAGGAGGGCATAGGGTTGGATCTGAGAGGAGCTAGCATGATCTAATGTCTGTCTAGTGCATTTTAAATAAATTGCCTCCTGGGTAATAATCTAAGAGGCTAAGCAGGTTACCATATCTTCTAAGGGCCAAAACTTTGGAATCAGAGTAATGCTGTTGAATGTTGGCTCTTTCAGTCATTAGCTGGCAAGTAATTCAGCACCCCTGGGTTCTGTGTCCTGATGAACACATTAAAAGTAGCATTACCAACTCCCAAAGGTTATTTTGGGGTTTACTATTACATAATACACTTTAATTTTAGAATAGACCTTATGTACAACAATCATTTGATAAATAGTTATTATAATTAAAATTAAATTTTATTCTGTACTAACTTTGCCCCTATCATTTGGCTGGACCATCTCTTTTCAGGCCTTCATGTATTCTTAAGGACTTCACTAATATTAACATAAAATGTGTAACTGAATATTTAGATGTTCTGAGCTTAAAACTAGCGCCAAACTTTCCACTGTATGAGAGGTATTTTAAATTCTGTTCAGTTATATAAATAGATATCAGTAGTCAAGATTATGAAGAACAGACACTCTTAAGCTTCAAGAATACCAGTGCCTTTGAGAGAACCCAAACTCTAGGTCATCTACCTTTAGCTCTTTTGAAAGACATCACTATGCTGTAGTAGTTGGGTGACTGAGATCTGGTAACAAGATAAACATGAAAGGCACAAAAGGGGTATTTCATCTGTCATTCATTTCCTTCAGAGACAGGCAGACTGATGTTGATGATTTGTTTCTGGCAGTGTACAGATCTTCATACAGGAACTGTTTACTTAAGGTCTCATTTTTGTTTAAATTGTAAATACTCATTTTATGCTTTAGAGAAATCAGAGAAAACCTCTGGTATTTTGCAGTATTCTTTTTATAATATTTTATATTAAAAAGCATGCATGACAGTTGAGCTACAGAAAATGAATTTATCAGTGAACTCTAAAATTAAATTTTGTAGCAACAAACTTACAAGACGAGCTATTGTAAACCTATAGGGATAGTTTTTAATATCACCCATTTTTCTTATGTAATCTTTTTATTAGAATATGTAATCAAAAGAGTTATAATTGATTATAGGGTATGGCAGCCTTTTCTCCCATATGTAGAAAGCAATGGCAAACATTAATTCTTATGCTTTTCTCCAACCATTAATAATTAAGTATAATTTCCTGGATTCAGAGATCCATAAGGGAATACAGAAAGTCATTTGGCCAATATACCTGAGCCTCTTGGTACGATACTTGATATCTTGATCTTTAGGGAAGAGAGCCCACTTAACAGCCGGCTCCAGTTGTACATTTTCCTATGAATAAATTATGTTCTCTATATTTCTAAAGAAAGGTCATGCTTGTCTTAATCAAAACATTTTGAAAGTATATTTAAAATATTAATCAGCTTTAAGGTAAATTATAATTCTTGACATTTTTAAAAGCCTTAAACTTTATCCATTTAAAAAGAAAACAAATGTAGACATTGAGTGAGGCTGAAAATTCATGGTATATCACACTCATTTAGCATTTTCTGAAAGCTCCTTCCATAAAAAGTGCTCTGAGTGAGAGTTGGGAAATGGAGAACAAGACAGAGATTGTCCTCTGGGTACTCAGGGACAGCTGAGGTGGGGATAGGGGCTCCATTTAGTGAGGAGACAAAGGAAGGAGAGACAGCAGACTCGGCAGAGGAGAAATGGCTCAGAAAGGGTTTTCTGCTTGGAATCCCTGAAGTTTTTAATAGTGGGAATTGACTATGTAGTTTCATATTGAAGAGAAAACAGGAGCCTGCAGTCTTATATGGATTGTAACATTGTTCAAAAGGTGAAAAGAGGAGCACTTACAACTGGCAAGGCAATTAAAATGGAAAGTTTTGCAGGAGACACAACTAAATGACCATTTTATGCTTTGCTAAGTAAAGTTAAAATAAAGTTAAAAATAACCTAATAAACTTGTGTATTTTAAGTTACTGAGGCAGAAACACGAGGTGGTTGGGGGGGGGAGATGGAAGAGGTAAATAAGGCTTAGAATGTGGGAAAAACGACTTGGAACTATGCCTCTCAACCTTTCTAATGTTGTGACCGTTTAATATAGTTCCTCATGCTGTGGTGACTCCCAACCATAAAATTATTTTTGTCACTACTTCATAACTGTAATTTTGCTACTGTTATGAACCATACTGTAAATATCTGATATGCAGGATATGTGTATATGACCCTGTGAAAAGGTCAGTTGACCCCAAAAGGGGTCATGACCCCTTTGTTGAGAACCAATAATTCAGAAGGTTATTATAGAAATTCTAGTAAGAAAGTTTGAGAGACTAACCAGTAAAATGACATATCTAAGAACATCTGAGCAGGGGTTGGTACTAAACAGTGGTCAAAGTTGACAGAGGGAGAAGAATAGAGGAGTTTTGATAGATCTGTTTAGGGTGCTGTCTCCTTAGATCCCAGAAGCAGGCAATGCAGCCAGGTTGGGAGCCTGTGGACTTGTGGATTGGGGCATGTATGGAGATGTATGTTTTATGAGTTTTATGTTTAAGTACCAGATGCAGTTTGGAGAAATCTTTAAGGTAGAAATTGGCTAAACACTGGTGACTGGGTCTATGGAAGGAGCCCAGGTAATATGCAAAACAAAGAGTTGTAGATGCACCTTGAGGAAATGAATGAGACGTGGACAAGGCAGAGCCTGACAGAGTCAGCTGAGGTTGAAAGTGCCAAGGTGTGTTGGTCTTGTTTTTGAAGTGATGACAAAAGAGGGTGGCAAGGAAGGAGAAGAGCTTATGGAATAGATGTGTATTAATTGGCATGTTCTCACTTACTTCCCTCCTCAAAGCTTGTTTTCCTGGCAGCTAGGAGATTTGTGACCTGATAGGTAAGGAGGAGCTGACCACTCCACTTCCTTTTCTCCTGGGGAGGCAGCAGAAGGAAAGAGTTTCAGGCCAGACACTGAGAGCTGGAGGTAGAGGCCAGAGAATGCTGTGGAAGCCTAGAATATGTCAGAGAGCATGATGAGAGGTCTGTGAGAGAATGGTATGTGGAGAAAAACCATAAGAGACAAGTACGAAGAAGAGCCAAAGCTTTTCTGAGTTCTTGTTAAGTGAGTTCTGATACTTATATTTCTTTATTTTTTCAATAATTTATTTTTAATTCACTTTACATCCTGATCACAGACCCTTCTCTCCTCTCCTGCCACTCCTGCTCATACAAATCCCTCCCCTCATTACTCCCACTCCTTCTCTAAAAGAAGAGGAAGCCCTCCTTGAGTACCACCCTGCCCTAGGACATCTAGTCCCAGCAGTACTAGGCACATCTTCTCCCACCGAGGCCAGACCCAGACAAGGCGATCCAGATACTCTTGCACAAGACTCCTGGTGTCTGCCTGGTGTTTGGCTGTGGGTCTCTGCATCTGTTTCCATCTGCTACTGGGCGAAGCCTTTCAGGAGACAGTTATGCTCCTACCTACAAGCAAAGCTGAGTGTCATTAGTAGTGTCAGGAGTTGAATCTCTCCCGTAGGATGGGTTTCAAGGTGGGGCAGTCATTGGTTGGCTGCTCTCTCACTCTCTGCCCCATCTTTATCCCTGTGCATCTTGTAAGCATGATAGATTTGGGGAAGAATGTTTTGTGAGTGCATTGATCCCCCCTCCCTTTACTGGAAGTCCTGTCTGGCTCCAGGAGGTAGCCATTTCAGGCTCAATATCCCCAACTGCAAGAAGTCTTACATAGTATGGTTACCACCATAGACACCCTGTAGACTCCCCTTCTCAAGCCTCCAGCTAGCCCCAGAGATCCCCCCCACACAATGATTTCCATTCTCATTCCCAGCCCTCTCACACACTCCCCTTTCCCCATACCTGATGGCTATCCTTGTTCCCCTACTGACCCTTCCCTCAATCTGCCTGTGACATTTGTTACCCCTGGGGTGATCTAGCTGATCTGGCAGAATATTCATAGTCCCCTTTCTCTCACCATTTCATGTACATCCTTCCAGAAGCTTCACTTTGGGTCAAAGAGGAAGAACTTCCCTGAACAGAGGAGGACCAGTCTTCAGTCAAGGGTTTACCAGTTGCTTTGCACTCCTACTAGAAAACTGAAACAAGATCTCTCTCTCCCCCCCCCCCCCCCCCCCCTCTCCCTCCTCTCCCCCCTCCCTTCTCTCCCCCCCCCCCCCACCCCTCTAAGAGAGTATTGCTATGTAGTTTTGGCTGGTACTCAGCACTTTCCTGCCCCTCCTACCCTCAGGAGCAGGATTACAGATGAATACTGCTGTGTCTGGCAAGTCTTACTTCTTTAATGTATGTTTTATAAATTGTATTTTGGTCATTTTTCACTTCTTTTTTTTTTTTTACTTATTTTACATTGTGCTCACTGCCTCTCTTCCAGTCACCCCCTCCCACAACTCTTCCCCTATCCCTCCTTCTCTTCTAAGCAGGTGGAGGCCCCCCTCGGTATCCCCCCAACCCTGGCACATCTAGTCTGCAAGGCTAGTCACATCTTCTCCCACTGAGGACAAACAGGGCAGCCTAGCTAGAATAATATATCCCACATACAAGCAACAGCTTTTGGGATAGACCCTGCTCCAGTTGTTCAGGACCCACATGAAGACCAAGCTGCATATCTGCTACATATGTGTGGAGAGGCCTAGGTCCAGTCTGTATAAATTCTTTGGTTGGTGGTTCAGTCTCTGAGAGCTCCAAGGGTCCAGGTTAGTTGGTCTTCCTGTGTTCCTATTTCATCTCCTTTGGGTGCTACAATCCTTCCTCCTATTCTTCCATAAGAGTCACCAAGCTCCCTCCATGCTTGGCTGTGGGTCCCTGCATCTGTCTGAGTCAGCTGCTGGGTGGAGCCTCTCAGAAGACAGCCATGCTATACTCCTGTCTGCAAGCATAACAGAGTATCATTAGTAGTGTCAGAGATTGGTGCTTCCCCATGGGATGGGTCTCAAGTTAGACTAGTTATTAGTTGACCATTCTGTCAGCCTTAGCTCCATCCCCAGTCCCTGCATTTCTTGTAGACAGGATAGATTTTGGGTGGAAAGTATTGTGGCCATCTCTCCTGTCCTGTCCCTCCCCACACCTGATCCTGAATGCCCTCATTCCCCTCCCCGTTTCCTCTACCACCCAGTTCCCTCCCCTCATCTGCCTCCTATGACTCTTTTATTCCTCCTTCTAAGTGAGATTCAAGCATCCTAGTTGTGTCTTCCATCTTGTTTAACTTATTTGAGTCTGTGGAGTGTAGCATGGGTATCCTGTATTTAACGGCTAATATCCATATGCATGTACTTTTGGGACTCGATTACCTTATTCATGATTTTCCCAAGTTCTGTCCATTCATTGTCTTTTTTTTTTTTTTTAATAGCTGAATAGTATTCCATTGTTTATCTATTTTAAAACTGAAAGAGATCTGGGTTGTTTCCCGTTTCTGGCTATTACAAATAAAGCTGCTATGAACATAGTTGAGCAAGTGTCTTTGTGGGATGGTGGAGCATTTTTTGAGTATATGCCCAGGAGTGGTATAGCTGGGTACAGAGGTAGAGCTATTCCTAGTTTTCAGAGAAACCACCAAATTGATTTCCAAAGTAGTTGTATAAGTTTGTACTCCCACCAGCAATGGAGGAGTGTTCCCCTTGCTCCATGTCCTTGCTAGCATGTGCTCTCTCCTTAAGTTTTTGAACTTAGCCATTCTGACCAGTGTGAGATAGAACCTCAGAGTTCTTCTAACTTGCGTTTCCCTAATGACTAAAGATGTTGAACATTTTTAAGTGCTTCTCAGCCATTGGAGATACCTCTGTTGAGACTTCTCTGTTTAGCTCTGCACCCCATTTTTTAATTTAGTTATTTGGCTTGTTGGTGCCTAATTCCTCCTCAATCCATACCTAACTTCCCTACTTACCAAACCTTCTATGTGTTCTTTTATTTTTTGAAAACCCAGTTTGTGCTGCCCAAATATATATGGATATGTGACCTTCTAGTGGAGCAATCAGCTTCCCAGTATTATGCTCTTAGAGTAGACAGTCTCTGTCTGTCTGTCTGTCTTTCTCTGTCTGTGTTTCTCTCTTCCTCTCTCCCTCCTCCCTCTCTCTGGCACGCTCTTGATCTCTGCAGCTCCCAGTGGCCAATAGCTGCTGCTAGGCATAAGACCTCATGCCCAGCTTTTCTCTGTACAGGGATTTTTGTCTTCTCGGGCTTGCACAGATTTTGTACATGTTGTTACAATCATAAGAATTAATATGTGCAGCTGACCTGCATATTAAACAGACACTGTTTGCTTGCACTCATCCACTGCCTCTGGCTCTTACATTTATTCTGCTCCCTCTTCTACAACAATCACTGAGCCTTGAGGTGAGGAGATAAGGTATATATGTTCCATTTAGGGCTGAATATTCTACAGTCTCCTAGTCTCTACCTTTCCCAGTTCTGGGTCTCTGTTACTCACCATCAACCACTAATGGAAATTTTATTGATGGAGGTTGAAAGGTGTATGCAAACTCATATGTATGGGTATAATGAGAATTCATTAGGAATCAGTTTAACATTATATTCTTTTTGTAGAATAATAGTAATATGTCCTTTAGGGCCTGTGACCTGTCTAGCTATAGGTTCTTGGATTGACAATTGTCCTAAGTGTGGATTTGATCTTGTGGGACATGACTAAAATGCAGTTAGAAAGAGGGTTGTTATTTGTATGATCTTCATGCCAGTGTTGCACTCTTTCACTGTTGCATGTGAGCATGGTTTGTCAGGACAGTGGTTGCTGTAGCTTACAAGGCTCACTCCTGGGAAACTTTCATTATTGCATTTCTCCTCTGGAAGCATACACAGTATGTTCTGGCATTATGAAAGCTTGCCAGTAGGAATGGAGCTTTTAGGTCAGTACCAGCATGATATCATGATGTTCTATAACTCAAGTCTGTGGTGTTTTCAGCAATAGAGTCTTACTGTCATGTTTTGGAGGGTAACAAAGAGTATTGGCAATAATAGCCTGTAATACTTGGGGACCTATGGGACCTCAGGGGGCAACAACTCTAAAAGAAATCACTCATTCCTGGCAGTGGAGTTTTTATTTGTTCACTTGTAGAGTCGAGAAGGGATAGAATCACCCCATTAGAGGACAAAACCATTTTAACTTTTTCATATATAAGTGTGGGGTGTGTGTGTGTGTGTGTGTGTGTGTGTGTGTGTGTGTGCGCGCGCGCGCGCGCATGCACGTGTGTGCATGCTTCCACAGTAGTAGGATTTCATATGACTTTTTCCAAAAGATCAGTTAGTGTTATTTAACCTTCTCTACTGTGCCTTCCCTTCCTCTACTCCAATTTAGCCTTTCCTGTTCCATTATTCTGCTGTAACCCTTTAAAGCACTGTATTCTGTTCCCCTTCATTGAATTCCTCTTCCCATTGCCCCTCAGTCGCTTTCTGACCTCTGTATGTATTGGAAGTGAAATTCACTTATCTGTATATTCGTACTTGATATCTATATATGAGAAACAACATGTGACATTTTTGTGTCTAGATCTATAAGTCCTTACTCAGAATGAATATGTTCAGGTCTACCCATTTACCTATGAATCTCATTTCATTTTTCTTAACAACTGAATACTATTCCATTGTGTAAATATACCACATTTTTATTATTTATTTTTCATTTGAGAGATTGGCAGGCTGTTTCTATTTCCTAGCTGTTGTGAGTAGAGTATCAGTAAATATGGATGAACAGATATCTCTAAAGTAGAATTCAGAGTCCTTTGGATATATACCCAAGAGTGATATAGCTGAATTACACGGTAGATCTATTTCTAAATTTCTGAAGAACTTCCACATTGCTTTCCATAATGGGTTCACTAATTTGCACTCCTGCCAGTAATGAATTAGTATTCCTTTTCTCACACTCACACCAGCCCTTCTGTGGTCATTAGTTTGTTTTGTTTTTTTCTTGGCTATTCTTACTGGAGTAAAATGAATCAAATAAAATCAACTTTCTACCAAAAGTTATCAAAAATGATAAGGAAGGACACTTCATACTCATCAAAGGAAAAAAATCTACCAAGATGAACTCTCAGTTCTGAACATCTATGCTCCTAATGCAAGGGCACCCACATTCATAGAAGAAACTTTACTAAAACTCAAAGCACACATTGCACCATATACAATAATAGTGGGAGACTTCAACACCCCACTCTCAGCAATGGACAGATCATGGAAACAGAAACTAAACAGAGACATAGGGAAACTAACAGACATTATCAACCAAATGGATTTAACAGATATCTATAGAACATTTTATCCTACAACAAAAGAACATACCTTCTTGTCAGAACTTCATGATACCTTCTCCAAAACTGATCATATAATCAGTCACAAACAGGCCTCAACAGATACAAGAAGATTGAAATAATACCATGCATCCTATCAGATCACCATGGACTATAAAGCTTGTCCTCAATAACAACAAAAACAACAGGAAGCCCACATACACATGGAAGCTGAACAGCGCTCTACTCAGTGATAACTTGATCAAGGAAGAAATAAAGAAAGAAATTAAAGACTTTTTAGAATTTAATGAAAATGAAGCCACAACATATCCAAACTTATGGGACACTATGAAAACAGTGCTAAGAGGAAAACTCATAGCTCTGAGTGCCTCCAAAAAGAAACTGGATAGAACATTCACCAGCAGCTTGACAGCACACCTAAAAGCTCTAGAACATATACCCAGAAGATGCTCCAACATGTAATAAGGACACATGCTCCACTATGATCATAGCAGCCTTGTTTGTAATAGCCAGAAGCTGGAAACAACACAGATGTCTATCAACAGAGGAATGGATACAGAAAATGTGGTACATTTACACAGGGAGGTACTATTCAGCTGTTAAAAACAATGATATCACAAAATTCACAGGTGAATGGATGGATCTAGAAAATATCATCCTGAATGAGGTAACTTAGTCACAAAAGAACACACATGGTATGTACTCACTGATAAGTGATATTAGGCAAAGAACGTGGAATACCCATGATACAACTCACGGACCACATGAAGCTCAAGAGGAAGGAAGACCAAAGAGTAGATGCTTAAGGGAGAACAATATAATCAAGGGAAGTAGATGGTGGGAGGGACTTGGGAGGAAGAGAAGAGGGGTAGGGGGAAAAGAAGGTCAGAATCAGGTATGGGAGAAAATATAGAGGAGATGTACAGAGGGTCAGGAAATTGAACAGAGGTGTGTAGCAATTGGGGATGGGGAACTGGGGGTAGTACCCAGCAAGTCCCAAAGCCAGGAAAGCAAGAGCCTCCCAGGACCCCACAGGATGACATTAGCTGAAATGACTCACAAAGGGAAGGAAGGAAGAACTTGTCGAGACCATATCCAGAGGTTAGGCATGGCCCCCAGTTGAGGGATGGGGCCACCCACCCATCTCCAAAATTTTAACCCAGAATTGCTCCTGTCTAAAGGAAATACAGGGATGAAGAGTGGAACAGAGACTGAAGGAAAGGCCATTCAGAGACTGCCCCACCTAGGGATCCATCCTACATGCAGACACTAAACCCAGACAGTATTGCCAATGCTAAGTGCTTGCTGACAGAAGCCTGATACAGCTAGCTGTCTCCTGAGAGGATCTGCCAGATCCTGACCAATACAGATGTGGATGCTCAAAGCCAACTATCGGACTGAGCTAGGGACCCCAATGGTGAAGTTAGGGGAAGAACTAAAGGAGCTAAAGGGGTCTTATCTAGATGGGAGGGGAGGCCTTTTGTCCTGTGAAGGCTTGATGCCCCAGTGTAGAGGAATGCTAGAGTGGTGAGGTGGGAGTGGTTGTATTTGTAGGGAAGCACCCTCATAGAAGCAGGGTAAGGAGGGATGGAATAGGGGGTTTGCAGAGGGGAAACCGGAAAGGGGATAATATTTGACATGCAAACAAATAAAATATGCAATTAAAATTTTTTTAAAAATTAAAAAAACAGTATGAGGTCTGTATTCGTTTCAAAGAGTAACTACCCACCCACGCTTCTGCTCTTCTCTTTTTCCTGGTTTGGTCTTCCTTCTACACACTGCATTAAGGGATGAGTTGAGCTCAGTTGCCCTCCTCTTCCTCAGTGTACACTGAATGCAAACTGTGTTAGCGACCATATAGGTCCCTAAGACCAGACAGAAACTGTATCCCATTGATTTCATACAGGAGTAGCAGCTTTATCTCTCTGGTTTTTACAGATCACAAATTGTTTCCAGATCACTTATCACTACGCTTCTGTCCATAGGCTACTTAGGTAGAACAAACTCTTACTTGCTAATTGTATCATTTTACAAATTCCTGACACGAGTATGTTTTACCCATTAGGTTTCAGAATATTGCAAATAATTTATGTGTCATTTAGAGCATTTTCTTTTCTGGAGGACAAAAAGGCCTCACTCAGACACAATACATTTCTTAACTTCTCCACCCCTTCTGTTTATCCCTAAAACACTGCTATCTGATTAAATGTGGTAAACAGATGCTTTAAATAGCAGTTTCTCTTGAGCCTTTTATAGGTGATTACTATTTGGAAATGAAGACCATTCAAATGACGACAAAGGCTATTTATTCAGAGTCTTTATAGCTGAGGAGTCAGCCCATTGACATGTTTGGCAGATGCTGAGAGGCAGGCAGATGAACAGGAAAGCAGAGGAGTCAGAGAAGGCTGCAAGTGCACCTTGACCAGATGCTGTTGGTGCTGGCCCAGGAAATCTCTAGGAGGGATATTGGTAGAAAGAGACATTCTAAGTGATTGGTTAGGGATGCACATCTGCCTACTTTTGGGTTGTTCCCAAAACAGAAATGGGGCCAAAAATCAGGAATGCCTGTCAGTAATCAGTTTGAGCCCCAAGGCCAATCACCGCAGGAATTACTGCTTGGATTCTTGGGCTTATTGGCACAGGCAGTGCTCCGGCTATTGTCTCTGTTTCTTCAGCTTCTCGGCCATTCCCTTTCAGACATGAAAGTTCTGTAAGATTTGTTCTACTACAATATTATGAAGGAAAAGAAATATGAAATCGTTCATTACAATAAATATGTTTTTGTGGGGCTGGAGATGTGGCTCAGTGGTTCAGGGAGCTTGCCCCTGTTCCAAAAGACCCGAGTTTTGTTTTCAGCATCCACATGGAGCAGCTCAGAACTGCTTGTAATTCTAGTTCCAGAGGATCCAGCACCTTCTTGCCCACTTGGGCACTTGAACACACATGGCATGTATACATACAGGTACATAAGATATATCTTTAAAAGTATGTTCCTAACCCACAAACCACAAGAAACTCAAGAAGAAGGAAGACCAAAATGTGGACATTTAATTCCTTCTTAAAAGGGGGAACAAAATACCCACAGAAGGAGTACCTGACTAATACAGATGTAGAGGCTCACAGCCATCCAT
Source organism: Montemys delectorum (assembly GCA_019843815.1). Taxonomy (NCBI): domain Eukaryota; kingdom Metazoa; phylum Chordata; class Mammalia; order Rodentia; family Muridae; genus Montemys; species Montemys delectorum. The sequence goes on from JADRCD010203628.1 coordinate 48,251, forward strand.
TGAACTGAGTACAGGGTCACCAATGAAGGACTTAGAGAAAGGACCAACGGGGCTGAAGAGTTTGCAGCCCCTTAGGACGAACAACAATATGAACTAAGTAGTACCCTCAGAGCTCCCAGGGACTCAACCACCAACCAAGGACTATATATGGAGGGACTGATTGTTCTGGCAGCATGTGTATAGTAGAGGATTGCAAAGTCCATCATCAATGGGAGGAGAGGCCCTTGGCCCCGTGAAGGTTCTGTGCCCCAGTGTAGGGGAATGCCAGGGCCAATAAGTGGGAGAGGGTGGGGTGGCAAGCAGGGGGAGGGGGGAGGCAACAGGGGTTTGTTCTTGTTTTTATTTGTTTGTTTGTTTGCTTGCTTGCTTTTTGGAGTGGAAACTGGGAAAGGAGAAATCATATAACATGTAAATAAAGAAAATATCTATTAAAAAAAAGTATGTTCCTGCTCCTTTATCCTGCAAATATACTTTTTAGAAATGTCTTAGTAAATGCTTGTGATGGTGTCACATAAAATAAAATAAAATAAAATAAAATAAAATAAAACAACAGAAATTGCCGTCTAGTGTTGTTTACCTGAGAGTAGTCCTTATTTGTTCTAAAGAATTCTGATCTCTGCTGGACAAACAGTAATCTCTATGTATTGACCAGCACAGCAATTATGGTATGGAAAAATGGGGAATTTTTGTCTTAGTTTTTTACAGGAGTCTCAGAAGGGAGGAAATTGGTTTGTTGGCCCTGTTGACTCAGAATAGCACACAAAACCACAATCAGATATCATTCTATGCCCACATGTTGCTGTCAACAGCTTTTGTCAGGGAACATTGCTTTCAATGGCTCACTGCCTCCAGAAAATAGTTTTCTCACATCTCATGCACACACACATTGTTCTGAGTCAAGGACATGAATGGGTCGTGAAGGAGAAATAGGGAACATGATATATTGGTGACTCCAAATCATAGTTAGATTGATTACATTGCTTTTCAATTACAAACAGGTTGAATACACATTGTGTGAACAAAATGAGTACATATTTATAAATGATCTCAAATGACATTGTTGACTTGGTGAGAGAGAGGTTGGGTACAAGGTAATTTGTAAAGGCGAGTTTCAAGCAACATGTCTCATGGCAGTATTCCCACATGTAGTAATGTGATACAAATACAATGAAGAAAATACATTTTTTTTTTCATATGTTATAGATGGGGGGCATAAGCAATGGAATCGTTTATCTAGGCTCACTCACCTAGTAATGATGGAACAAAACTTGAACCCAGGAATCTTGACCTTGTAGTCCTATTGACAGTGAAAGAAAGATCATGGAAATATGTCAGGTTGTTGGGTATCATGTGCATATAGGGTATCATGTGCAGTGTGCTCTTTCCTACCTGGAGATGACTCTCAGCTTTGTAGAGGACAACACAAAATTGCTTCATTGTATTCCTAAGATAGAATGCTCATTGCTATATACAAGCACAACTGCTTATGACTTTAAGAATCAGAAAGCATTGCCCCTACCTGTGTTGTCAAAATGGTATGTAATAGATAATGAACTATGATAGTCCTCTTTGACATCTGTTAGTGGGATCTAAGTGACTTACTGGTATTAGATTTGCCTAAGTGATTTCCATTCTAATTTTGCTGTTTTTATACTACTTAAGATTATATTCCTTAGTTAAAATAACTTGTAAGACTTATTGACCAGAAAACAAAGCTATGTTGTTACTGATCTCAGCCAGTATCTCCTCTGTCCTCAGAAACTTCTCATGATGTGTCATTATTATATATACCGAATGTTTTTCTCACATTGGTATTGCCTTTGGTAAATAGTACATCTGAGTAGTGATCCCTGTCATACTACCTACAGGAGATAAGTTACTAAAAAGACGCATTGTTTTAATCAAATACCTAGGGAGAGTGGAGAAAGTGTTAAATCACCCATTCTTTAAATTTCCTGCCTTCTTCCTTTTTTTATCACATTCAAAAGTAAATAAGTAGTCAGGGGAAATTAGATTTGCAAAACCATAAGACAGCCAATGGTACCCATGCCCTGGCTCTGTGCTGGGTAACTTACAACACCCAGTCATTTTCCATTGCCCTTCTCACACTCCAGAAATGACTATCCAAAAGCTAGCATCTGTCCTCCTCCATTTGAACCTGCTATAGGATTTGTAGAAATGCATCTCTTTCCTGCCACTGTGTCCCTGTCTAAACAACTAATTAATATCAATCTTAAATCTACAGATTAATGGAAATAGACTTTTTAATCATGAAAAATGTAATTAATTAATGTCTATTATCAAAGCACTTAGAAAGCTGAGCAGGAAGACTGTCCTGAGTTCAAGGCCAGCCTGAACCATACAGTGAAGTTAAGGCAGGCCTAAACTATAATGGGAGATCATTTATTAAAACAATAGAAATAATAAAAACAACTCAGTTAAAATTACATTGTATTGTTTAAGCAGCCTACATAGCGTTTACATTGCTTTACATGGGTTTACATTGCTGGGAAGAGACACCATGACCAAGGCAACATTTTATAAAGGACAACATTTAATTGGGGCTGGCTAATATGTTCAGAGGTTCAGTCCATTACTGTCAAGGCAGGAAACACAGCAGTATCCATATAGACATGGTACTGAAGAAGGAGCTAAGAGTTATTCTTATCTCATTCTAAAAACAACCAGGAAAAACTCACTCTGGCCAAACTTAAGCACATATATATATATATATATCCTTTGTCAAAGCCGACCCCTACAATAATGCACTCCCTCCAACAAGGCTACACCTAGTTTAACAAGGCCACATCCCCTAACAGTGCCACGCCCTTGGCCAAGCATATTCAAACACGTGAGTCTATGGGGGCCAAACCTATTCAAACCCCTACAGTAGACAACACTAATTTTCAGAAACACAATGACATTGATACATGGAGTCCTAGAGATTTTCATTTATTTTATAACCTCGTGTAGAAAATTATTTTAGCATCAAATAATTTATACTGAGAATTAAGAGTCTTAGCCAGAGCCCACCCCCCAACACTTCTATGTGAGAGGCAGGTACTTCTGATCTTCCCTTCACAGCTCTTTATTTTCTCCCTAGTCCCATTTGTGGTCGACGGCCGATACCTCTACCCACTGGAAAATTCCCACCACATGGATATGTGTCTACAGAAGCTGTTACTTCAAATATTTCATTCCCCTGGCTCCCAATCCATATAAGACGAGGGTGTTCATATGACGGGCATGAAGTAGCATTGAAAACATTATAAGTGCTGGCTCTAAGACTTCTTCTCTGGGATGCTAAGGAAGTATCGTCTTGACAGTTAGTTTGCTGGGAGGAAGATGAGAAAGAACTTTAAAGTGTCAGTGAGGCTCTCTTCTTCATCTTAGTAGGGACGCTCGCATTCAATTTGTTAGAGCGTGTTGTGCATTTGTGAATTATCTCTGTGCAAGTTACACTACAATAAACATATCAGTGTGCTAATAAACATCTCTTGAGGTCAATATCTTCTCCTAATTCCTAGATTTCACAGTATCCATGGTATAAATACCCCTCTTACAAAGCCTGATTTCGTACTACTAATGTAAAGTCACAGCTTGAGAAATTAGTAAGAGATAGGCTTCCAGTTCACCGTTAGACAAGTGTACTATGTACTTAAAAGACAGTTGACAAGTGATAAACATGTTAACTGAAGATTTTGCAGGATTTATCCCTTCTTAAATTTTGGGTAGGAGCCATGAAGTAAAAAAAGGAATTGACAAAATGGTTGCACAAAGACAAGAAGCAAAACTAACATTTTTTAAAATGTAAAATAAATCATATTGAGCTGGACAAATTGGAATTTTCATAATCCTGGTTTATGATAAGATATCATCAATTGACACTTTTAGGACATTTTACTCATGGCAAGTTATGAAGCATTTGATAAACATCATTCTGCTCAACCCAAGAACTGAAACATTCTTAGTCATGTGTATTCATACTTTATTTCAGGATGAATCATACACACAGGTACTGCTAATATATAGCTTCCTTTTATTTTTGGACTTTACATACACAGCTTAGGGTCCAGGATTAGTTGGACTTGCTATTTGTTACTATATTTGTCTACACCACTGTTTTGGAAGTCTCTTCATTTCCTGCATGACTTTACAGACCCATTTCTATTGCTAATTTTTCTATGTAGCAGGCTTGTTATGCTTTAATTGTATTTGTTTCTCACAACTTGAAAGACTGAAAAGATCACTGTCTCTTTTTCTATCATTCACATTATTTGGCAGCCAACAATGTAGGTCAAAAATCAATGAGATACCATGTGTCAGAGTCACACACAAAATAGTGCCAGAGGATTCTGCAGTAGGTACCAGGAAAACTATTCCTAACAAAACGGACTCAAAGACAACACTGAGTTCTTGTGTGAAGCTCAGATGGGCTCCAAGGTTACTATAAGTAGCACAATTATAGTACACAAGCACCTCTTTTATAGTTATCATGATACTATATGATTGGATGGGATAAATACTACTAAGCCAATGAGCCTAGACTATTACAGGCTACAGAGAACAAGAAACATTTGAGTCCTTATCAAAAAGCTGTTGTTTACTCTTTATAATTACCTCATAAAATTCTCATCTCCTGATTTTCCTGAACTATAGGAAAAGATATAAGATATCCTATCTAATGAAACTTTTAAAGAAAAATGTACTGTTTTAATTAACCTTTCAATAACTATTCATTTTAAAATGACCACTGTATTATCAGTTTTCCACATTGATTCTTGTAGACTCCCAAGGTGACAGGGCTAAACTTCAAGCTTCACTTTGGTTGCTTGCTGGTACCATTTCAGCTGTTTATGATTTTAGTTCCATTGTTATTTCTCCTACACAACAATCAAAGGATCATAGTGTTACTTATATATTGCATTCAAACCATAGTACTAGTATTCTCAGTGTAACTTCAGCCAACCAGATTAAAAGGTAGGAAGCAATGAAATGTTCCATTCAAGCTTTTACTCCCTGTTCTGATGCCCATGATGTTTCAGTTTGTGGTACCTCCTTTTCTACTCAAGATTTCCAAACATCTTACAGAGAATTTGTGTAGGGGGAACATGAAACTCTTTGTATATCTTCCACTGACATTTCTATATTGACATTTTTGATCCTGCTGTCTAAGTGAATCTTTAACTTTTAAAATCATAGTACCTCTTGTACATGGAGAAAGACATATCAAAGATTTAGAAGTTTTCCTTTTAGATACTGGCTGATTGACAGCTAGAGACATGGCTTATTGAATAAGAATACTTGCTATAGAAACAAGAGGATCCATGATCAGCTCACAGCACCTATGCAAAAGCCAGGAATTCTGTACATGCCAGGAACCCCAACACTGGGGAGGCTGAGACAGGCACATCCCCAGAGCTGACTAACCAGTCATCAACCTAAGAAGGTGAACTCCAGCTTCACTGTGATACCCAGTCTCAAAAATATAATGTAGAAAGCAGTAGAGGAAGATACTGTGCCCCTGGCCTCTTCATGGTCATCCATGGGCTCACATACCTGCACACATGTGTGTATAGCATAGATACACACACACACACACACACACACACACACACACACACAAAGTGTTTGAATTACGGAAAGAACAAATGTGCTTCTATCCAAAGCAAAATTTACTATAGGTGTTGCTCATTTTTCTGCAAATTCGGCTGCCAAAAACTTGGTCCAGCTCCTGTCATCTCATATTTAGACCACAGAAGGGGAGCCTTTGGGAAGGTGGCCTGTTTGTCATCCCTCTCCACTTCTGTCAGATGCTTGCAGAGCTGCCAGCTCTTCCTTAAGCATCCTTCCTCCAATGTTCCTCTCATCAAGGGACCCTTCATTAACTGATCATACATAGCATAGCATTACCGTTCTCTTATGAGGGAACTGCCAGCTCACATTCTTGCTACCTCTTGGTACTCACTGTAACAGCTCTGCCACACAATATACACCCGTCTGCAGCGCTTCCCGTCCAGCCTTGTCCATGCCATTCTTGTCTTGTGTTCTGCTTGCCTTCTCACCACCCTGTAACTTCCCTTGATGAATGGTTGCAGAGAGCCCATGTAATTGCAGATTTACTGCATTTTTCTCTACTCGCTTTTTTTTTGACATGTCTATACTATTTTTATGCTATCTTAATTTATGTATTCCCCACTTAAACTGATCACATTTTTTTCTGCCATAATTTTAAAGAGGAAATATGTGATGCTTTTGTTCTTCCTAAAATTTTCTGTGATGGGTTATCATGCCAGCTGCAGCCCACATGTGGTAAATTTGATGTACCTGTTCCATGTCTCCTTATGACTCGGAAAGCACTGTGGTGTCTTTTTAAGTACTCTTGTATGCTCAGGTAAAAACCTGGAAAAGGTCTGTTTCGTCTAATGAAAGCCTAAGTAATGTTCAGAATCCCTCACAGAGGTCCCAGGTATGTGAATGAGATGAACGGTGCTTCAAATTAGCCCTACTACGCTAATCTGTGCAGCACAGACTTGATTACATGAGCCTTTGGAACAGCAGTTCTCAGCCTTCCTAAGGCTGCAGCCAACCCTTCAGTACACTGCCTCATGTTATGGTGACCCAGACCATAAAATTATTTTTTTTTGCTACTTCATAACTGTAATTTTGTTACTGTTATGAATTACAAATATATAATATACAGATATATGATCATTAAATTCCCAAAGGCAGTCACACACCATAGGTTGAGAACCACTGCTTTAGAGACTGTGATTGGCCCCTAGACCATTCCTGACTTTATTTTCAAACCTCAAAATTTATTTTTGAGTTAGACCGGTTTTCCTGTGAAATGTCACAGGTACTGGCATATATATGAAGTAATGGCCTACTATATAAAAATTCAATTTGAAGCACAGAGGCAGCCACCATTTTTATTTATTGCAGCTGTTGCTACAGGAAACACTTTAGGCATTTATTGCCTGGCTAAAATCCATGGGTAAGATAACTTCTGTGCATAGTTATTGCTAAGAGTTACATCCTCTCTCCTCACTTCTCAGTGCACCACAAAACAAAAAAACAAACAGCTCACTCTTTTTTATTGGGATATGGAAGGATTTATATATTTCACAGCAAGACACAAGGAGTTATGAATCTCCTTAGAATAAATGAATAAACCACCGATCTTTCCTTATCTGCATTTATAATGCTTTCAGATAAGGGTGCTGTTGCTGATGAGCAGCCCTGTCCAGATGGGATGTAGTTAAACACAGAGCTTCAGCGATGATGTCAGACTTCACGTGAAAAGCATGGTTGGTCATTGTCCTCACCCCTTTAGTTGTAGGGAGAAAGGAGCTCAGATGAATAGTGCTGTGTTCCCTTATCTGTGCACCCATCATCACAGTGAGAAAATTGTGAAGTATTCTCCTAGGTGACACTGGGTCTGTGTGCCTAAGACCCTAAAGAGGTTGTTCTTATAACTCTTACATCAGCTCTGCATAAATGGGACCATTTGACTCCTACAGTTCCAGAAGGTAGATTGATATTATTCTAACTATGCTGATGGGTAAATGGACTCACAAATTAAGCAATTTGCTTAAGATCAGTCCATCAAGCAAGAAAACAAGGAACTCAATTTTGCCTTTCTGAAGCAATGTACTTCTAAATATTTAAAGCATTTATTTCTATTTCTTACCACTAATGTTTTGATGGTTTTCTTTTTTCTTCTCCAAATTAGATTTTTATTTACTGAAGAAAGCATATAATTCCAAAATTCTTTTCTTATTCTACAAATGCATGTTATAGTAAATTTACATTTATATATCTTAATGTTGGTGAATATAAAGATGCTATTAAGTTGTGACCATAAAATAACTGAGGCATTTTTTGTTTACTTTTTCTACGAAGATATCAGCTTTTATCTACATGTTCATATTCCAACCTCGAGGAAGCTAAGACAGGAGGATTACTATGTGTTTGAGACTATATCTTGGGCATATTGCAAGTTCAAGACCAGCCTGAGCTATGTAGCAAACCTCTGTCTCAAACCATTCTTTAAAAAGGAAAAAAAAAAAAAAAAAAACAACCTGTAAACTTCTTTTAAAGCAATTATACTATTTTCATTCATAGTGGAGTTAAGAGACAAAGACAGGATTAGACCATAAAATACTTAATTTCCAAGAATCAGATATGGGCTAGCGCCAAGCCTAACAACCTAAATTTATCCCCAGGACTCACATGGTAGAAGGAGAGTACCGACTCTGTACCTTCTGTGACACATGTCCCTACATCACACACATAGTACAACAAATAAGTAAATGCATGTACAAATAAATATATAAATGCAAAAGGTCAGACATCTCATGAGACATTTTATGTCCTTAGTTAAATTTCATATGATTACTGATCACCTGTTCTTGTTGGAATCAAGAATAAGTAGGCAAACAGTAACTTCAAATTACAACAAAATCTTATCTTTGGTGTGAATCCTGATTATTTCATAATTTTATATAAAGATCATGAAGGAAGACTGCAAAGGCAGCAGTTAGTAGAGGTTGCCACATAAGCATGAAAACCTGAGTTTAGTCCCTAGCATCAGCATCATATGTCAGATGCACTAGGGCACCCTGGTAATTCTAGCAGGGAGGAGGATACAGGCGGGTCCCTGGGGCTTGCTGACTAGTTGAGCCCCTGGTCATAGAGAGAGCCCATGCCTTAAAAATTAATGTATATAGGACCTGAGGACCAGCACTTAAGGCTGACCACAAGCCTACACACACACGCACATACATACACATTCACACACCCACACATACACATACATGCCCTCATACAGGTGCACCTAGGCTTAAATGCTGTTCCTATTTTTCTCAATATAGTGCCTCAAAGGAAATTCAGATTGTGTGATGATGTCATCTTTAATCTCAGTACTCAGGATGCAAAAACAGGTCCATCTCTGTGAGTTTGAGGAAAGTCTGATCTACATAGTAAATTCCAAGACATCCAGACCTCTGTAGAGAATCCATGCTTCTTGTTGTTGTTGTTGTTGTTGTTGTTGTTGTTGTTGTTGTTGTTTTAAAAAAGAATGAAATAAGAAATTTTAAAAAGTTAGTTTTGTAAACACTAGTCATTATATTTATATATAAAATCATGTATAATGTATGTTATCATTAAATTTTAAATGTGTGTGTTATTGTAATTCATTCAACATTGAGCAAGTATTACCTAACTGAATATGTATTAGGAATGATGTTTCAGGACTACACAGGATTAATGAAGGATTTATTTTAGAGTTACCTTTTTTTTCCAGTTTAAGGCTTCCAAATTAGAGGGACTTGTTTAGCCCACACCTCCAATAATATACACTCTATAGAGTGCAGACGACTTTCTGGAGCCTCTTTATGAAAGCCAGAGAGGCCTTTGATCCACATTCATCACACCAAACACTCTTTCTCACTTGTTACACACAGAAATGAGAGCTTTGATTTATGTCTGCATTGAGTGTGTGTGTGTGTGTGTGTGTGTGTGTGTGTGTGTGTGTGTGTGAGAGAGAGAGGGGGGGGGGGGAGGGGAGGGGGGGGGGGGGGGGAGTCAACCCTATCCTAGCATTTTATTCAACCAGCCCTGAAGTGAGACTTCCTGCTTGATTGGTTCTCTGTATTCATTAAAAGTAGGGGTTTGCAGGTGATATAAAAAGCTCTTCTAGTTATTTCTTAAAATATATAATTTTTGATGGCTGTTATGGAAACAAGCATATGTTAGAACTCCCAGACCGTCAAATTTGGAATATGTATTTATGCAAATTTAAAGTCATATTCTGAGACAGAAATATAAATTCTTATGACACAATGACATTTGTATAAGTTTACATTTCTTTAAGAATCATACATTTAAAGGATTCTGAAAGATATGTATTTCAAATAACTTCCATATCCTGTTTTCTTAATCATTGCTATTATCTAGTAAGCTTAATATCTAAGGTCTTTCTATGACATAATGTAAATGCTATGTCAGTCTTATAAAAAATAAAGTGGTTTTTGTGAAGAGGTTAAATAATATAATGAAACAAAAAGAATTTATTCTGAGTACTAAGCATATTCTATAGATTGGGTATTTAAGAACTGTGATTTTCATCATCTTAATTAAATATTATCTTCCATGCAAGATATACAAATAATGCATAATATGTATTTGTTTGGTCAAATAACTTGTCTGATCACACTTCTTATGTAGGCTAAAAAAAATTAATCTTAGTTTATGTAGGGTCAACACTCCATCCTCCCTAGCCTGTGTTTTAAAATTTCTAGTGCTTTCCAATATCAGGATGTTGGTAGAAGAGATGAGTAGTAGGCCTGACTGATGCCTGTTGAGTACTCTGTCTCCCAGTTCTGTGTAGTATCTTCCTTGTGCTGGCTAACCAACCCTTCCTGTCTACTCAGCGATGTCTCAGCACCATCCTCCGTTGTTCCTTACTCCCCTATGTATGAAAAAATTCTGGAGCCTTGCTTCCTCTGTAATTCTGAAGATGGCACCACTTGGGCTTTGCTTGCCTACACAGTTCTGGGCAATATTCAACTTAGAACTAGGAGAAGCATGATGATCAGGTAGAGATCTACCAATGTCTTGCTGTAGCATCTTTGTGTAGCGCGTGTTGTGTGCAATGTCTTGCCATAACCCTGCAGCATATTTATCTTGTGTGTGTTGAGTACAAGGAGACAGGATTAGAGGAGCCTGACAGAGATTCCCCAAATCCATCACTTGTGCTGAAAATAATACATACACTTTGAAAATAAAATGCTACACAATTTACCAATTTAACTTCTTTGTTAACTACATACTGTGTATTATCCATTTCTTGGGACACCAAAATATTATCTGCTTCTTCCCAAAGAAGAGAGAGGGGTCATGGATTAATAAAACTCCAAACAACAACAAAAACAACCTTGGTTCATATATACATGTTTTTCTGCTGCAAAGAAATACAGGTAAGGAACAATGTAAGGGAAGAAGCCCATAACCTTTAAAGGACAAGAAAAATGACAAGACAACAGCCATGTTTAGTCTTTGTGCATGAGATGTGATACAGCGTGACTTTGGAGGAGCTGCATAAGTGTTTTCTTGAGCCCACTGATAGATTTTGGTCAAAGGTAGTTTTTCTCTCCTAGTAGACTCCCAATGAGACCTCTTACCTACCTAGTAATCAGAAACAAGGCCTTTTATTGATTGATTGATCTTTATAAGAAATGGAATACTTCATCTCAAAAAATGTGAGCTTATGATATGATTTATTTAAGACATTAGAGAAAAAAATCGAAAATATTCCTTATCCAACCAGTGTTGCATTTGTTTGCTCACATGAAGATTATCTCCTGCTGACTTTTTTTTTTTTTTTTTGAAATGTCTTAAATCCCCAGTGCAACCACTCAACTTCCAAGTCCTTGAAATCCCCAGATTAATCATTGCCCCTCCCTTGCACTTGGCTGGCTCTTACATCCCTCCCTTTTTAAAAAGATTTAGTTTTAGGTGTGTGTGTGTGTGTGTGTGTGTGTGTGTGTGTGTGTGTGTGTGTGCTCGTGCTTGAGAGATAGGGCTGGTATGAGTACAGGTGCCTGCCTAGTCCAGAACAGGGTGTTGGATCTCCTGGAGCTGTAATTACAGGAGGTTATGAGCTGCCTGCTGTGGGTGCTAGCAAAGAAACTTGTGCCACCGTACACATTCTAAGCCATTGAACCATCTGTAGTGTCTGATGTCACTGAGCCTAGTTGTAATTCTTCTTTTAATATTTTATAGGCATCTAAGCTGTTATTTCTTTGGCATCTGCTCCTAGAGATTTCTATGTTCTTTGGAGAGTATTGTGATACCTTAAATCTTCATGTATTCTTTGTGTTCCCAGGAGATATTTGAGTTTCTAGCAACTTAGACATCTCTACTTAAAGAATTTCTGACTTAGTAAATGACCTACTTCTGAAGATATGCCTTACAGTACCTATTATACACCATTACTTTTAATCTACCTGAGTATATTATGGTCTTTCACAAATTTTTTTATGGTTAATGATGTTAGGCACAATGTATATAATGAGAAAAGGTGGGTATTTCCGAGCAGCCCAAGTGTAGACAATTAGCTCATCTCACAAGATGGCTACTGTTTAGCATTCTTGGCAATTTCTGAGTTACATGATATGATACCCTGTATCAAAGCAAAGGTACTGTGCCAATTTCAGGTTATGTACCTTAGTGAGCTACAAGCTTACACAGTTTGTGAAATTCATACAGTGCAGATTGCCAGCATCCACAATGAACAGTATCCTGGGGCTTTCTCTGACTCATAGCCCTACAAACAGGACACTCATTTTACCTCACGCAAAGAACCCGACTGACAAATACTGTGCTTTGTTCCCTTACTATGCTTTTGACACAGGTCTCTGACTATGAAAACATACCAGTCCCTCTCTTGCTCATCTTTGGTGGACCACCAATCACTCATTTCAGACTGTAGCTATTTTACCTGCTACTTTGGTTCATTTTGTGAAAGAGGAGGTTTGTGTTAGTTGTCTATTCAGCATCTTAAATCTCTAAAAACATAAATTGAACAACAACCACAATGTGTTGCAAGTGACATCCTCCATGAGAAAATATTTAGTTGTTGTAGAAGATCAGAACCCAAGGAGCACTTAAAGTTTCTAATAATCTTGGCACATGCCAGAAGGAATCTTTGCACTATTCTGTCTAATCTTAGCTTTTTGATCTATTTGATTTCAGTTATCATGTCAGTAGACATACATTAAATTACTTTCAACATATGCCCACCACTTTAGACATAATCATAGACACTAGAAGCTTGTTACACTAATATATGAAGACACACATTTGGCTCTCACTAACTTTTACCCAAGAATTCATAGGGAATGCTGCCTTTAATCTAGAAAGGGTTTACTGGACAACTCTGTTTACCCTTGGGATTCTGCAATGAAGGGTTGGACAGTTGTACACCCCATTTGATCTTTGACTCTAGATTGGCCTTTGTTTCTTAAACATTTTAAAAGTACCTTATTGATTGAGTATAAGAAACAGATGTCTTCTCTCAATGCTGTCAGTTATAGAATTTCTTAATGTTCTATTCCTCCTTTCATGTTTGGGATCATCTTTTTCTTGAACATATCTTTTCCTTTTCACCATGTCACATGAGATCAACAGCAACCAAGTCACATTAGTAAGTTCTTCCTAAGTTTGCTTTGCTCACTGTCTGACTGCTGATTTTTCAGAGGTGACAGTTTCTCTCAAATGCATGCCAGAACATAAATGAGTTGTCACTTTCTAGCACCTCAAAGCAGTTTACTCACTACATGAATGGACAGTATTTTAGACTGTGTTGTATTGGTACAAATGTTCCTGAGCACGCTTTCTGTTTATCACTGCCAGTGTGATAATGGACTGTTCCTAATTCTCAGTGGCTACCCACAACAGAATCCGTTCTTGAGTTCCTTTTTGTTCTCTGCAGTGTTTTAGTGATGTTTCAATCCTTGTATCTAGATGATAAAGCAGCCACTGTTGGTCACCTGGAAGAATTAAAAACATGATGCTAAGGAAACTGTTGAGATCCGGTTTTCTTTACCTTTGCTCACTTTTTTTCTTGGGATAGAGTAAGTAGACAGCCAAGCTTGATGTCTGTGAGTGGACAGATTAATTCCTTTGTAGAGTTAGAAGCATATGAATGGTTGCATGGAAGCCTCATCTACCCCATCCATGCTGCATTTCCATAAGCTACAACATAAAGTTCTAGAGTTGTGGGTATTGACCAGAACTCAGCAACTCCCTTAAGAGTGGTTGCATAAACATCACCCATCTATTTCCTGTGGGGTTATTACATTTACTCACAAAATTGTAATGTGTTTAATACTCAGTTTGAGAATCTAAAAGTGAGGGCTAGTGTTGTTTTCAACAGGTAAAAGAGCCTACCACTGTTAATGATAAGTGCTTTAGAGCCAGGCTTCCCATGATGGGAGGAGAGAACCAACTTCTCCAAGTTGTTGTTGTGTGCCTGTGGCATACACATGCACATATAAAATAAATAGATATGTGTAAAAAATAAACATTAAAAACCTAAATGCTATCTGAGAGAAAAAAGTATTGCATTGATTAATATATTACAGTAAGAGGTAGACTCACTAAGGGAAAGCGTGGGTGTTAAAACCAGAACCAACTTTTTCTAACTGGGGAAACTATACAAAGCTAATGTGACTCTGAAGGTGTGTGTTTTTTTTTTTTTGTTACATTCTTGTTTATTCTTTGTGTACTGTAGGTCAGAAGACAACATGCAGGGCATTGGTTCTCTCTTTCCACCATGTGAGTCATAGGGATCAAACTCAGGTCTCTGTGCTCAGTGCCTTTACCAGCTGAACCACTTTACCACCCCAGTGGGACTCCTTTTTAATAGAAGGAAAATTTGTAGAATCTAACAAGTGCAATACAGAAGGCATTTTGAGAAATGAAGTAAATTTAAACTAGTAATGATAAACACATGCGCAAAGATCTATATATAAGAGAATATGTATTACCATGTTTCCACTTAAAGAGTAAAAATAGCCAATAGGTAGTGAAATCCAAATTATCCATAAATCATTATTAAAAACTGTCGAGCCTGAATCAGCGGATAGGAAACATTTCACATAGCTCTTGTTAGCCCCTCCAAAGACCATTTGCAGACAATAAAAGATAATTACAGCCCTTTCCCACCTAGCCTGGGACATGCTTTCAAAAGTCTCAACACAAAACTCTAAATATTTTGCATAGTTATTATTCAATTAATAATGATCACTATGCATTTATTTAATTTGGCTTGAAACATGAAACTTGTAATATTTCTGAAACAGTCATGTCTTTAAAAGATTTACCTGAACCATGCTAACATTTGACATAGATGAGGAAGTGGTTCAGTGTTTAATAATGTGTATAGGTCAGTTCCCAGTACCCACATTGGTTGGCATCTACTGCCTATAACTCCAGCTTTAGGGCTCTGACAGTTCTGGATTCCTGATCTATCCAAAAAATGTTGCTGATAGATTATGGGAAAACAGTTCAGAAGGTGTTCTCGATATGGCTGCACCCAAGGCTGCTAATGTTTGTGCAAGGAACAAACATTAAGAACAGAAGGTGGTTTAGTAGGCTGAAGAGAGGGTAGGAAGTAAGAAACAGGGATCATCTGCAACATGGTGAGTCTCTTAGGAAGTTGTACTATTGAAAGAGAAGAGAAAGTCAGCTCACTCGCACTAGAGAGGCAGTGTTTCTTTATACATTTGTTTGGGTGTGAAGGTTGTGGAACCTGAATGTCACATTCACTGAGAGGACTGGGCTAGCTGAGAAGAAGGAGTGAGCAGCAGGAGTGGAGGCAAGTATTGGCTCAAATGAAAATAGAACTGCAACCAGATAATCTTAAATGCTTTTGTAATAAATGGGAAAATAAACCATCCTCTAGGGTGTAAGACTTTTATTATAAAGATTTCTAATGCATCATTGCATCATAATTTTATCCATAGGCTCAATAGAGCTCAAGTAAAAATTGTAGCTTTTAAACCATGACATGAAAATGCAATTCTAAACTGTGCCCAGTTATGAAAATGGTCAGGACCAACCAGCGCACTGTTGTGCTATTACAGGATTTCAGTAATCAGATGCTGAGTCTGACTCTAAAGTTGTAAACTGTGATTATGGGGCAGGAAGGACAATACACTAGTGGGCTGGGATTAAAAAAAAAAAAACAGACAAACTCCTGCTGGTAAGGTAACACATCATTGTAGTGCATAAATGGAAATGCTTTCTGAAAAAAATGCAAACTCAATTAAGCAAGAAGGTGATACCTGTCTGTAAGGTTCACCATACCTAAGAATCATTCTTAGATACATAATATCTTGAAATAATACAAAGTGTAAAATAATGTAAACTTAATGACCCTGGAAAAGGACAATAGTTCTTAAATAAATACAAAATGGGAAAAAATAAAATAAAAATGTGGTCCAATTAAGAATGCATTCCATGAAAGGATGGTCCTAGAAAGATAAAAAGGCAAACTAGAATAGAGAAAACCATGTATAACACATTTACTTAGAACCAACAAATAACTAGATTAAATAAAGATGTCCCCCTGCCTATAAGAAAAGTAAAATTTCAAATTAAAAATAAATTACCTCAAACTCAGCTGTATTCTTTATGAAATGAGAATGACCATGGAAAATAAACATATCTAGATAAATAATAACATATACCATGGTGTTATTACAACACAAATTACCAGCGGATTCTTGGTACTGCAATACAAACACTGTAGACTGGGAAATTTATAAGGATAGGAGTGTCTCATACTTTGGCAGGCAGGAAAGCTCAGAGTCTAGGTCTCAAAAAGGTCAGTGTCAGATGAAGGCCTGATCTGCAATGCAATCCTCGATGACAGAAGAATGGAAGCATGAAAGGGATGAGTTTCGCTCCTCAGCCTATACAAGGATTACGAATCCAATTCCTGAGAGTTCTGCCCTCTGGCTTCATCACCTATGCCTCACCCTTTTATGCTGTTGCACTGAAAAATGTTCAGTAGAAGCTTTCAAGAGATGAACATTCAATGTGTAAAAGAGGGTTCGGTTGTTAGTTTCTATTCAAGCCCCTTGTGTTTTCTGTATATATCTAGATCTCCTTGCATATTAGAGCTATTTAATAAACCCAATGTCCATTCAAATATCACTCACTGATCTCGTCACTGTGAGGAGAAAAGAACTAAATTTTGATTGTTTTTCCCTGAATATATCCTAGCTTGAGAAAACCTTCCCCAAAACTTCATCAAGACCTACAGAGTCTGGGGTGAGAGAAGATGAGATAGAATAGATGAGGAGGAGGGTGGCCATAGTTATCATCTTTCAACTTTGAGCTAAGTGTTTGCAGTGGATCACCTGGTCTAATCCCCACAGCTTCACAGCTTGGGCCACTCTGAGGTTAAACAATAGGAACTCTTCCTCTACACTTTATGCTGCCTCTCCCCAGCTATTGCGTGTGGGAAGAGAAGTTCCTCATAGTTCCTAGCCACAAGCTAATCCCATAATCAACCCACATTGCTTTGCCAAGGCTACCTTCTGACGTTTCCTTAATTTTGACACTTTTTTGGCACTGAGGCCCATAAAGATGTAAGTGGTAGACTGGGAAGAGTTCCAGGTACAGTGTGAGAGGGAAGAGAGACTTATGGGCATCATGAGGAGATGCCATTGTAGCATCCTGTAACCGATGGCAGTCACCATTTTGGCTAGGGGTGGGGAGATGTAATCCCAGTGCTGGTAAATGCAACGCTTAACTTGTACTGGTCAAAATCACAGGTATACTTAATATGCTTAAGTATGGTTTAGTGTTTTCTGTAGAAATATTCTATTTCCTGTTTCTTCTCACGTTAACAGATCACACTTCTAACACTCGGAACATGTCACAGAAACAGATACTATAGGCATCATCTCATAAATACTTTAATTTTAACAAAATCACCCTCTCTCAGGGAACCCAGCCTCATCCTATGACAAGTCCCTTGTTTCTCTTGTGTGTTGCAGACTGTGAGTAATGAGATGAGTACAGATGAGGAGACTGAATTCCCAGAGGAGAAGGACAGCTACATGTGTGCAGTGTGCCTGGATGTGTACTTCAACCCCTACATGTGCTACCCCTGCCACCACATCTTCTGTGAGCCCTGCCTACGGACTCTGGCCAAAGACAACCCTGCGAGCACTCCCTGCCCACTGTGCCGGACAATTATTTCTAGAGTCTTTCTCCAGACAGGTAATGTTCTCTTTCATTATCATGGTCAAGTAATGTTTTCTGATTATCTCTTGGCTTTAACTCCAAAGGCATCATTGTGAAGTCAATGAAAATCACCCACAATGTGATTGCTGCTCTCCCAACTAATAGCGCTATCCCAGAACCACGGGTGAAAGCAGGACTTCCCTGCTGACCCCTATCTCCACACTCTGATCCTGCTCAGCATCCTACCAGCTGTTGTTATGTCTCTAAAGACACCTCCATGGTGACGGGGATTTTACTCTTGTCGGCCTTCTGTTGCTTGTTTCTGTGTTCCTCATGTTTGAGGATAGTTACCCAGACTCCCGAATCTCTGAACCAGGAATGCCTGATGTTTGACACTGTGACTTGATGTTCTTAATTATGAATGTGTTGGGCCATAGCTACCAAAGATGCTGGCAGCCACAGACAGATCTGAGGCATCTGTTCTAATCATTCCTAATGTGGCTTTTTCTTTTTAAGAGAGTGGGAATAATGTAGGAATGAGGATCTGTTTACCGACTTCTTTCAAGATGGTGATAAGCCATCTTCTCCATGTTGATGGATAGATACAAACTAATGCACATGAACATAGACAACTAAGGGAAGTACAGTGTTCACTGTCTGCTAGGAAGGAGGGGCTATCTATCTCCAGGTTTTATCCTCAGACCAACAGATTCAAGTGGAGATCAAGGTATGCACTTTAATAGTAAAAGTAAAGACTTTAAGCAGAAGTTTAATTCCCTGAAATAAATCAAAGAGTCCACCACCCATCTGAATGAAGCAGTGAGCTTGGATACCCCAACCCAACCCTCTGTACAAAGGATTGCATTCTCTCTAGACAAACAGTGATGTGAAAGTACAGGCACAACCCTCTGTCTGCCCAGTACAAGGAGATTGTTGCAGAATCACTGCACATCTCATGGCCAATTGTGTGCTTACAATACTACCCAGCAGAGAAATGTGGTCAGGGCCCAAGTCTCTCAGCAGTTTCTCCTCCTTTTGTGAGAACATAACCATCAAAGATGGAAAGAGGAAACTGTCCTTAAAAGGGCAGAAGCTTACAGGATGTTCCTGTTCTCTACCTTGTGACTGGAACATTGATGTGGGAAGAAAGGGTTCCCGGCCAGCATGCCATGAGCTAACAGGAGAGGGGAGAGCATCTGATCCTCAGAGTTACCATCACCTACCAAGAGCTTGTTTTAATGGGATGCAGCTGTTTCTTATGTCCCCACCTCACAGGATCTCACTAAACACTGTAGAGTTTTCAGATAGATTTTTATCCATGTCTTCTAGGATCTCATTTGATACAGATAACGGTTATAAAATGTATTTCCTTCATTCCTTAAACTAATAATGACTAAATTCTCTCTTGGTTTGTTTTTAGATTTTCAAATAGTTATTTTAAAATAAGTCATTTTGTAATATTAACAGTCTCTTTGAGAGGAAACTATGCATGCTTTTGTACTGTTCATTTATAGACTGATAAAATAGAGAGTGTCCTTCTTACTACCTCAAAATGATTTGAGATAATTTATAATTATGTCAATGAAATACTTAGATAAGGGAAATAATAGTTGAATTGCAGACTACATACAGGCACAGGTACAGATGCATATGACCTGTGGGCCTCACAGTAACTACAGGTTGCTGTGAGCCACAGGGTCCTCACAGTAACTACAGGTTTATATACGCCATGGGGTCCTCACAGTAACTACAGGTTGACATAGCTGTGGGGTCCTCACAGTAACTGTAGGTTGACATAGCCATGGGGTCATCACAGTAACTACAGGTTGACATACGCCATGGGGTCCTCACAGTAACTATAGGTTGACATAGCTGTGGGGTCCTCACAGTAACTGTAGGTTGACATAGCCATGGGGTCGTCACAGTAACTACAGGTTGACATACGCCATGGGGTCCTCACAGTAACTATAGGTTGACATAGCCATGGGGTCGTCACAGTAACTACAGGTTGACATATGCCATGGGATCCTCACAGTAACTAC
>JADRCD010203628.1:68068-82287 GCA_019843815.1 Montemys delectorum
CAGTAACTACAGGTTGACATATGCCATGGGATCCTCACAGTAACTACAGGTTAACATAGCTGTGGGGTCCTCACAGTAACTACAGGTTGGCATACGCCATGGGGTCCTCACAGTAACTATAGGTTGGCATAAGCCACAGGGTCCTCACAGTAACTACAGGTTGACATAGCTGTGGGGGTCCTCACAATAACTATAGGTTGACATAGCTGTGAGGTTCTCACAGTAACTATAGGTTGACATACGCCATGGAGTCTTCACAGTAACTATGGGTTGACATACGCCATGGGGTCCTCACAGTAACTACAGGTTGACATAGCTGTGGGGTCCTCACAGTAACTATAGGTTGACATACGCCATGGGGTCCTCACAGTAACTATAGGTTGACATACGCCATGGGGTCCTCACAGTAATTGCAGGTTGATTGAGTTTTAAATGTTCTAATACCTAACGAACAATATAAGTATTTGAAGAACTGATTTTCATGATCCATTAAAAGGACAAATACGAATTTTTTAAGGGTAAGCAAAGGAGTTTCTGGCACTTAGTCCTAAGAAAAGCTTTTGTGCGACTTCTCTGAAACATATCAAGAATAAGCAATGTCCTCAAAAACATCCTCAGAGAAAATGTAGCATCAAGACTTCTCTTTGTTGCTTATGGTATTTTAAAATAAATCTGTGGAAATACCAGGAGTATAAATTAGAGAGAGCCATATTGCTAATTGCTAAAACAATATGGCTCAGTTTTCCTGTTAAAATAATTTCAGGTAGTAAGCTCAAACTTTCCAGTGTTCATCGGTACCATTTCAACACAGCTTTTAATGGATTTCTTTACACAATGTCTTTGTGTGTGTCTTTGTGTGAGAGAGAGCCTTGGGACGGAAGTTTGAGCGTGTGGGGTGTATCCATGTCTAAGCTTTTCTCATTGTTACCCAAACTATGAGAACATGTGAACAATATTTTTAATTTGTTTCCTTGTTTAATCTAAAATCCTTGTATTTCTTATAATTACCTAATGTTCCACTTAGTCCTTTTACTTTTATGGAATATATACACTTTTTATTTATAATTTTATTTGTACATTAATTGTCCACATTGATAAATGTTTGAATACACTATAGCATGCTTCCTTGTGATGAACTTCCAGAAACAGAGGTAGCAGTTAAACTCTTATCTTACTGTATCCCATGCATCCCAGTAACAGCAGTGTGTGAGGGCTTGCTGTCTCTACCACCTTGGTCAACTAGTTTTCTGTTTTAAATTCCTGACCATAAGGATTCTTTTATATTTTATGCCACTTTTGCCATATGTGGAAAGCAATCTTACCTCTTTGTCATTAACACCTTATTTTTTAGTTACAATATTTTACCAATGTGCCAAACATCTAGATTTTGGTTTGGTTTGGTTTTCTTTTTGGTAGTGTCACGTGTTTAACCTTTGTCTTTATTGTTAATTCTTAGATAATAAAGTTCCTACCAATTATACAGGTTTATAAACCTTCCCTTTACCTAGGTTTTTAAAGTCAGATTCCATTCTTATTTTCCCACCTTTCCTGGGGTGCTTGACTTAACCTGAGGATAAAGTACCACTTTGCAATCCAAAGTACCATTTTGCAATCCTTAGTTAGGCACATGTCCCACCAACACTTAATAAGGCGTTCTCTCTGTGCCAATGGAAGGAACTTATCTCTCTTGGCAGCTGTTCTTGCTACTGTGTCAGGAACCATTACCTCACTTCTAATTATTTTAGTATTTATATTTAAAAACTCAGAAAGTTTAAATTAATTTGAGGATGAGTGACATCTTAGTGGCTATTTTATAATAGTGATTATCATAGTTTGTCACTTTTCAGTAAAGTTCTATAATTCCCTTCACAAAGGCTCTGCACAGTTTATATTGACTTTATGTATATGTAGCACATTGGTTGCTATTATAACATTGGTTGTTTTCTCTTTCTTCAGTTTCAGCTGTTTTTATTGGTATGTTAGGAAAAAGTCACCTGGTCTTGGATTCATCTGTTTCTGTCATCTGACTTAGTGTTAGGAATTATTTAGTAAATAAACTAATCATGAAAATTACCTAATGTTACCATTCTGATTGTGAGTAAGCCATAGGATTGTTATTGCCAAAGCTTACAGCAGAAAATTTGTCCTTTATACCAACTGAGGATACTACACCAGTCCCTTGTCTCATGCTTTTTTATAAAAGTCCCAAAACTTAGCCTTAATTTTTTTTTAGTAAACCAGGTGTTTCTGGAACTACTGTATACGACATGGCGAAGAATGATTTTGCACTCCTGCCTCACAATATCTGTGTGTATATTAACTCCAGAACAAAGCCGTAAATGTAGAGTGAAATAAAAGTAAATAAAAATAAATTCTCAGAAGAAAGCATAAGATTTTATCTTCATGAACTTTGATTAAACAGTGGTTTCATAGATACAGCATCTAGGGCACAAACATTAGAGGAAATGGATAAATCAGACTTCATCAGAGTTTTCTTTTAAAGCTTTACTTTAAAGTAGATATATAAAAAAAGGCAAAAAAAAAAAAAAAAACAAAATGAAGATCTTCTCACAAACATTTTGACTAATGGACTTGAGGTCCATGTAGAGAGACCCTGTAAGCTGCACAGAAAGTGGGACTATCTTGGATATTACAGGGGGTCACAGAGTCAGTACATCTACTAGACAATCACTCACGTCTCCCGCCCTCTTTCCTATTCACAATACACCCTGATCTTAAAAGGAAAGCCCTCCTGTGTTCTAATAGTTTTCTCTTCTCAACCAGCCTTCCCCTTTTGGCTGTCTCCCTAACCCTGATTCAGTAGAATTCAGTATAGATATGCTGAATATATACATATATGAAAAGAAGTTTAAGTGCATGGAAATCTCTCAACAAGCAAGGAAATAACATTTAAGCTAACCTGAGACTTTAAGCATTAAAGAGAAATGTGATACTCCATCAGAGGTGTTTTAGCTGTCACAATAAGATGCTATTTGCTTTTAGGCATCAGGGAAGAGGCTGAGGCATCTGCAGCTTTTGGGACAGTCCCAAATACTTCTCCATTATCCTGCTTCTGTCTGACCTTCCAATGTCCTACCAGACTCTCTCCAGGATGTATCAGCGAGAATATCACACTTTTTAATAACCTCTTTTTACTGTGACCATCTGTGATTTGCCTTGGTCATGTCCAGATTTATGGGAAGGCCCTTTCACAGTTTCTCCAGTTGTACACCAGCAAGCCTGGTCTATTGATTTTCATGCTGATGTGCTTCTGCTTCTGCTTCTCTTTGTTCCTCTGGGATTTCTTTTTCCCAGTTCATCTCATATAGAATGATCTCTACCTCTGAAACCCATGCAGGTTCTCTCTCAGGGAGACTATTCGACTGTGTCCATTTGTCTTCTAGTGTAGTCACTCCAAAGCTTTAATCTATGGAAATGAATATTCTTATTATGAAAAATAAGAATATATACACAGTATTTAAAGTGTGGTTTCTCAGAATTCTGGCATCTTTGTAACATCTTTATGAATTTTACTCTATCCACATATTAGGAGAGATCTTCTTTTTCTACTTAAGGGATTCTCTTACCAACATAATTGTCAATTATTTACCTTAGCCTCATCCTTAGCAATATGTCTGTGAATGTATTGATTTGATATTCTGGTTTATATCTACTTTAACATAAGTGGCAGTTATAAATATTCAACCTTATCCAAAATCACTTCAAATATCACTAATGGCTTATAAACCGATGTCTGGAAAACATTGACTCACACATATGGAGGTTTGCCTCTAGAAGAAAGACCCTCCAACACTGTAAACCGTTCCTAGCAGTGAGCCGAGTAGGAGTCGCAGATCACCATTGTGGCATCTGCTGTTACCTGGGCTATCTCTTCCTCCTGGATCGAGTAACCACCTCTCCTAAGGCTCCTGAGCAGTCGCAGCTACTAATACACAATACTGCATTTCTTAAATTTTCCCTTAAGCTCTACTCTAACACTTGATATTTCAACCATTGAAGTGCTTTGACTGCTTTACAAAATAGTGTAGCAGTGTTGTGGGTGAAACAGACTTCATCCATAATTTGGGAGCCTGAGACAGAGGATCACTGTGAGCTTCTGGACAGGCTAAACTACATAGTAAGCTCCAGGCCCACCTGGCATACAGAGTAAAACTTTGTCTCAATCACCTGAAATAACTAATTAGCTTAAACTAGTAGCACTAAGTGAGAAAGGAGAATGAAGTATTTCTTTTTACATAGAAGACAGAAAACTGTGGATTTTGCTGAAGCCAAAGTGTTCTCTACTGATCACCTCTGAAGGACCTGTACTTCTCTGTATCTCTTCCATAGCTTTCACAAACCTTGTCCTAATATGTAATTTACAACAACATATAACAAATGTCACTACATTATGAGTGCTTAGCATTTTGTCTACAGCATTCTAAGAGCTCAGTTACCATTGAACTGAGCTCAATTCCACAGATATCATTTTGGATTTTTCATCATGGACAAAATCGGCCATCCCTGAATAAAGCTGAAAATAATTTCCCAAAGCTCCAAAGCCACCAAAGATTCGGTAATCCAAAATAAATACAATTGTCTGAGGCAAAATGTTTGGTTGAATGTAATGTTAAAAAGTCTTTTTTCCATTATGTAAGTGTACAACATTTTCTGTATCCACTTCTCTACTGAGGGATATCTAGGTTGTTTCCTATCTCTGGCTGTCATGAAGAGTGCAGCACTAACTATGTTGAGCAAGTGTCTCTGTGATCACATGAAACAGTCTCTGCCTATAGCTCAAGCTGGATCCTGTGGCCGGCTAATTTCCAGAGGAAATCACCATCTGACTTCCATACCAGCACTCCCTGCAGTAGTGGGGGAGTGCTCCTGTGTTCCACACCCTCTTCAGAATGAGCTGTCATTTTTTTTTATTGACCTTAGCCATTCTGACATATATAATATAGAATCTCCAAGTAGTTTTGATTTTCCATTACCTGATGGGTAAGGATGAAGATTTCTTCAAGTGTTTCTCAACCATTTGAGATTTTTTGGTTTAGATCTGTACCTCCTTTTTACTTTGGTTATTTTTTTTCGTGATATCTGATTTCTTGAGCTCTTTATATTTTGTGCATTAGACCCCATCAGATCTATAGTATTTCTCACTGCATTCTGACACGTTGTTCAGATGACAGTGTTCTTTGCCATGCAGAAGGTCCCATTTATTAATGGTTGATCTTAGTACCCGCGATGTTCTGTTCAAAAGCCCTTTCCTGTGCCAAGGCACTCAAGGCTATCACTCCCTTTCTCTTCTATCAGGCACTGTGTACCTGGTGTTATGCTGATGTATTTGATCCTTTTGGGGTTGAGTTTTGTGCAAGATGTTAAATATGGCTCTATTTGGATTTTTCTACATACAGCCATCCAGTTTAACCAGCACCATTTGTTGAAGACATTATCAAAAGAAAATCGTAAACACCAAGACAGCCACAAACTCTTCTTATCTAAAATGCTGTGCTCCCTGCGAGATAGCAGGAGTAGCTGACCAGGGTGTATGTGACAGTGTGGGGGGGGGGGAGTGTTTGTTTGTTTTGTTATAGTTAGGAGGGCTTTTTTGTTTGTTAGTTTTGTTTATTTATCAGTTTGTTTTGTTTGGGATGATGAGTGGTGTTTTGTTTTCTTGGTTTGGAGCAGGTTTTATTGCACTGGGTTTCTATTTGGTTTTTTTTGGTTGGTTGGTTGGTTGGTTGGTTGGTTGGGTTTTGTTTGTTTGTTTGTTTGTTTTTTGTTCGTTTGTTTTGTTTTTGAGAAAGAACTAAAAGTTGGATTGGTAAGGAGGGGAGAGAATCTGGAAAGACTTAGGGAAGAAAAGAATGTAATCAAAATATATTAACATTTTTTTGTTTGTTTGTATTTTGTTTTTTCAAGACAGGGTTTCTCTGTGTAGCCCTGGCTGTCCTGGAACTCACTCTGTAGACCAGGCTGGCCTCAAACTCAGAAATCCACCTGCCTCTGCCTCTGCCTCCCAAGTGCTGGGACTAAAGGCGTGCACCACGACTGCCCGGCTATGTTTAAATTTTAAAATTGTTTTACATAGTAAAAAATCATTAAGAAAAAGTCTTTTTCCTTTAACTTCCTAACTAAAGGGTTAAAATACCATACCAACTCTTTCTTTATTCTTGTACACCATTAAATTTAATTATACTATGAAAATCAAATATTGTGGTAGCAAATGCTAAAGGAAAAAATATAATCAAAATGGACAATATTTCAACAAAAGTTTATCTTGCTAATGACAAGAACTCCTAAATACTGAAGATCTGCTAAACATAAGTTGCTCTCAGTGATGACTCCTATGTGAGCTCTGTAGCTCCATTTTGACAAAATAAATGGAGTACGGACTTAGATTTTTGTCCCTGTTTTGTCTCTCTTCAGGCTGAATATTTAGCTGCAGAATGATACTTCCCAAAGCACATTTAATCATGAGTGAATGATTCACAAGGAAAATATGGAGGTCAGATTGAAATTTACTTGATGAGCATGTATAGGTTAGCAATTGTCAGAATTGAATGAGAGTCCTGGTTGGCTTTTTCTCCCAACATGCAAGTCTCTTTAAACTCCCAGTTAGTGGCAGATCTTCAATTAGCACATAGTAAGAACTTCCCAGGCCTGATGAACTGGCCCCATGATTATACTGTTCTATCTCACCTTGTGCATTTCTTGTGATTGAAACTGTTTATTTCCCATTGAATTTAGACCTTTACAGTAGACTGAGCTTTCTCTACCTTGTTGACACTAAACATTTTGTAGTGTCCTGAATGTATGCAAAATGCATTTCAATAGGAGTGTTAGAATCTGTCTCAAATGGAACTTTCCTGC
Organism: Montemys delectorum; assembly: GCA_019843815.1. Classification (NCBI taxonomy): domain Eukaryota; kingdom Metazoa; phylum Chordata; class Mammalia; order Rodentia; family Muridae; genus Montemys; species Montemys delectorum. Next base: position 74,945 of record JADRCD010203628.1, read on the forward strand.
CCTTCTGGAAGAGGTATAAATAATTATTGCCTTCAAGTCATGAAAATAGCTTGGTGACAACTTGTGAATTTTCAGTGCTTTTCAACAGTGTGTCCCAGTGTCAAACATGTTTACCCTTCTCTATCCCTGTGTGAAGGGGGATCTCAGATGTGCTTGACATAGCATTTTCACCCAACCACATCCTTTCCATTGTTAAACAATACAAAGAAAACTGGATTATATGCCCCAGAAATAGTAAAACCATTCTAAGGACATATCATAAGGCAATGGTTCTCAACTTTCCCAGTGGTGCCACCCTTTAATACAGTTCATTATGTTGTGGTGACTCTAACCATAAAAATCATTTTTGTTCCTACTTCATAACTGTAATTTTGTTGCTGTTGTGAATGTGATGTAAATATCTGGATTTTCCCATGGTCTTAGGTTATCCCTGTGAAATAGTCATAACTCAAAGGGATCATGACCCACTGCTGAAAGACTTGATGCTTATGCTATTAGTAAATACCAAAGGAAATTGAGTAATGGTGAGTTAACAGCAGCTGCAGAGAACTATTTCCTTACAAGTCTCCTCATCACACCAATAACCACTCACTAGAATTCGAAATGTATCACATGTTTATGCCTTAAAAATACATAGTAATGTATAGTCTATACATTAACCTACTGGAACTAAATAATGTCTATGAATAAGCGTACTGGCCCCTGTAGGGAATATACGTCTACACAAAGAGTGTAACCTAATCATGCAATTTCAAACCCTTGGAGAAGTAGCCTGAATATTATTGTCACAACTTTTGCATGCTTCCCTTTCTGTATGGAGTTTTTTTTTATACTGTATTCCTGGGGGGGAAATGGAAAATTATGTATCAAATAATATAGGGCTGAGATGTGAATTCTAGGTAGGGGAAGGGGTTTTGTAATAGTAAGTAAAAAATAGAAATGGAGTAACAATGGATTAGCAGGAATTTTAATAATCTGAATAAGAAATCTGAATATGTATCTTGTGGCATTTATATAAGAGTCTAATACTGGTGGGCCTTTCTAATAGAGTCTGCCTTGCATTTATAATCTTCCGTTTCTTAATAAGACTCCAAAGCATCACCCAGAAACAACCCTGTGAGAGCCCTTAGCTCACAGCATTAGGATTGTATATTTACTTGATACAATTGAATATAGTCTCTATGCAAGTGCATAGCTTTAACTTCTACAGTTAACAAGATGCCAGAAGCTATGCTTAACAAATATTTATTTAACAATAATGAAGTATTTAAATATAAAGTTACCAAGTACCAAGCCTAGAGCTGAAATCAAAGTGAAAAGCTGGCTGTGTGCACAGGTCTTTAATCCCAGCACTAGGCGGGCAGAGGGAGGTATGTTTCCATGAGTTTGAGACCAGCCTAGCCTACAAAGCAAGGTTCAGGCCAAACATGTCTACAGAGTAAGACCCTGATTTAAAAAATACCATATTGATATAAATCATACTCCAAAATTACTTTATTACATATATAGCTGCCCCTTTATAATTGTTAATGAAACCCAATAGTAATGGCCTTTATAATGATATAAATTCTGGTTATATGTAATCTTCAAATATATCAAGGAAATGATAGTTCCTTTCAGGTTTGTGTGTGAGTGTATGTAAGAGAAGAGGGGTGTAGGCTACAGGTTAATTTTGCATGGCTTCTTCAGTTGGTATCTATCTTATTTTTTTTATTAGATGTTTTCTTTATTTACAATATCTCCTTTCCCAGGTTGTCCTTCAAAAGAAAGAAAAAAATAAAATAAAATAAAAAAACAAAAACTAAGACAAACCCCTGTTCCCTCCCCCTCCCCTTGCTCACCACCCCACCCCCACCTGCTTACTGGCCCAGTGTAGGGGAATACCAGGGCCAGTAAGCAGGAGGGGGTGGGATAGTGAGCAGTGGGAGGGGGAAGGGAACATGGGATTATTTTTTTCTTATTATTTTATTTTATTTTATTTATTTTTGGAGGGGAACCTGGGAAAGGAGAGATTGTAAATAAGAAAATATCTAATAAAAAAAAGAAAAAATAACACTGCTCACTCTCCCCTCCCCCAAGTCACCATCCCACCCCCTCCTGCTTACAGGCCCTGGCATTCCCCTACACTGGGGCATAGAACCTTCACATGGCCAAGGGTCTCTCCTCCCATTGATGACCAACGTGGCCATCCTCTGCTATACATATGCTGCTGGAGCCATGAGTCCCACCATGTATACTCTTTGGTTGGTGGTTTAGTCCCTGGGAGCTCTGAAGGTACTATCATATTGTTGTTGGTCCTAACAACAAACCCTTCAACTCCTAGGGTCCTTTATTTACATTTCAAATGTTATGCTCTTTCCCAGTTCCCCCTCCTGGAAACCCTGTATCTCATCCCCCACTCTCCCTGCTTCTATGAGGGTGCTCCCCTATAACCTACCCACCCACTCCCACCTCCCCACCCTGGCATTCCCCTACACTAGGGCATCAAGCCTTCCCAGGACCAAGGGCCTCTCCTCCCATTGATGCCTGACAAGGCCATCCTCTGCTACGTATGCAGCTGAAGCCATGAGTCCCACCATGTGTACTCTTTGGTTGGTGGTTTAGTCTCTGGGAGCTCTGGATGTCTATTGGGTTGATATTGTTGTTCTTCCTATGGGTTGCAAATCCCTTCAGTTCCTTCAGATCTTTCCCTAACTACTCCTCCATTGGGGACCCCATGCTCAGTCCAATGTTTGGCTGTGAGCATCCACCTCTCTATTTGTCAGTCTCTGGCAGAGCCTCTCAGGAGACAGCTATATCAGGCTCCTGTCAGCAAGCACTTGTGGCATCTACAGTAGTATCTGGGTTTGGTGTCTGTTTATGGGATGGATCCCCAGGTGGGACAATCTCTGCTCCACACTTTGTCTCCATGTTCCTCCCTGGAGTATTTTGTTCTCCCTTCTAAGAAGGACTGAAGCATCCACCTTATTATTTGAGACAAGGACTCTCCTTGAACCTAAAGTTCACTGATTGGTTGATTGGCTGATTGGCCAGACATGTTGGCCAGGAAGTCCCAAAGTTCTACCTGTACATCTCTAGTACTGGGATTAAAAGCATGCGCTTTTACATCCAGCTTTTTATGTGGATCAAACTCAAGTATCAATGCTTTCATGACAAATAATTTTCAGGCCTCTTTCCCATCCTGTTGTAATTTTTTTCTGGGTCCAAGTTATTTTTTTATTAGATATTTTCTTTATTTACATTTCAAATTTTATCCCCTTTCCACATTTCCCCTCTGAAACCCCTCCCCCTCCCCTTGCTCACTAACCTACCCACTCCCACTTCTCTGTCCTGGCATTCCCCTATACCGGGGCATCGAGCCTTCATAAGACCAAGGACCTTTCCTCTCATTGATATCCCACAAGGCCATCCTCTGATACATATGCAGCTAGAGCCATGGGTCCCTCTTCGCGTACTCTTTGGTTGGTGGTTTAGTCCCTGGGAGCTCTGGGGGTACTGGTTGGTTCATATTGTTATTCCTCCTATGGGGCTGCAAACCCCTTTAGCTCCTTGGACCTTTCTCTAACTCCTACATTGGGGAACCTGTGCTCATTTCAATGGTTGGCTGTGAGCATCCACTTCTGTATTTGTCAGGCACTGCCAGAGCCTCTCAGGAGACAGCTATATCAGGCTTCTATCAGCAAGCACTTGTTGGCACCCACAATAGTGGTTGAGTTTGGTAATAGTATATGGGATGGATCCCCAGGTAGGGCAGTCTTTGGATGGCCTTTCCTTCAGTTTCTGCTCCAAACTTTGTCTCTGCATCTCCTCCCAGGGGTATTTTGATCCCCCTTGTAAGGACTGAAGTATCCACACTGTGGTATTCCTTCTTCTTGAGCTTCATGTGGTCTGTGAATTGTATCTTGGGTATTCCAAACTTCTGGGGTAATATCCACTTAACAGTGAATACATTCCATGTGTGTTCTTTTGTGATTGGGTTCCTTTAGTCAGGATGATATTTTCTAGTTCCATCCATTTGTCTAAGAACTTCATGAATTAATCATTTTTAATACCTGAGTACCATATTTTCTGTATCCATTCCTTTGTTGAAAGACATCTGGGTTCTTTCTAGCTTCTGGCTATTATAAAGAAGGCTGCTATGAACATAGTGGAGCATGTGTCCTTATTACATGTTGGAGTATCTTCTGAGTGGTATACCAGGAGTGGTATAGCTCGGTATTCAGGTAGTACTATGTCCAATTTTCTGAGGAACCAATAAACTGATTTCCAGAGTGACTGTACCAGCTTGCAGGCCCACCAGCAATGGAAAAGTGTTCCTCTTTCTCCACACCCTCGCCAGCATCTGCTGTCACCTGAGTTATTGATCTTAGTCATTCTGACTGGTCTGAGATGGAATCTCAGGGTTGTTTTGATTTGCATTTCCCTGATGACTAAGGATGTTAAACATTGCTTTAAATGCTTCTCAGCCATTCAGCATTCCTCAGTTGAAAATTTTTCATTTAACTCTGTATCCTATTTATTTATCTATTATTTATCTATTTATCTATTTACTTATTTATTTGGTTTTTGAGACAGGGTTTCTCTGTATTGCCCTGGTTGTCCTGGAACTCACTCTGTAGACCAGGCTGGCCTGGAAATCAGAAATCCACCTACCTCTGCCTCCCAAGTCCTAGCATTAAAAGAATGCACCATCACTGCTCAGCTTTTGTATCCCATTTTTAATAGAGTTATTTGGTTCTTTGGAGTCTAACATCTTGAGTTCTTTGTATATATTGGATATTAGCCTTCTATCAGATATAGGGTTGGTAAAGATGTTTTCCAGTCTATTGGTTGCCATTTTGTCCTATTGACAGTGTCCTTTGCCTTACAGAAGTTTTGCAATTTTATGAGGTTCCATTTGTTAATTCTTGATCTTCGCCACATTCTTTTCTATTAGTTTCAGTGTATCCGGTTTTATGTGGAAGTCCTTGATCAATTTGGACTTGAGCTTTGTGGAGGAAATAAGAATGGATTGATTTGCATTCTTCTACATGCTGACTGCCACTTGAACCAGCACCATTTGTTGAAAATGCTGTCTTTTTTTCCACTGGATGGTTTTAGCTCCTTTGTCAAAGATCAAGTGGCCATAGGTTTGTGGATTCATTTCTGAGTCTTCAATTCTATTCCATTGATCTACCTGCCTGTCACTGTACCAATACCATGAAGATTTTATCATGGTTTCTCTGAAGTACAGCTTGAGGTCAGGGATGATGATTCCCCCAGAAGTTCTTTTATTGCTGAGAATAGTTTTCAATATCCTACGTTTTTTGTTATTCCAGATGAATTTGGAAATTGTTCTTTCCAACTCTGAAGAATTGAGTTGGAATTTTGATGGGGATCGCATTGAACCTGTAGATTGCTTTTGGCAAGATGACTACTTTTACTATATTCGTCCTACCAATCTATGAGCATGGGAGATCTTTCCATCTTCTGAGACTTTCTATGAATTCTTTCTTCAGAGACTTGAAGTTCTTGTCATACAAATCTTTCACTTTCTTAGTTAGAGTCACACCAAGATATTTTATATTATTTGTGACTATTGTGAAAGGTGTTGTTTCTCTAATTTCTTTCTCAGCCTACTTATCCTTTGAGTAGACGAAGGCTACTGATTTGTTTGAGTTAATTTTCTATCCAGCTACTTTGCTGAAGTTGTTTATCAGGTTTACGAGTTCTCTGGTGGAATTTTTGGGTCACTTAAATATACTATTGTATCATCTGCAAATAGTGATATTTTGACTTCTTCCTTCCCAATTTGTATCACTTTGACCTCTTTGGTTGTCTAATTGCTCTGGCTAGGACTTCAAGTACTATAGAGAACAGGTAGGGAGAGAGTAGACAGCCTTGTGAATCCCTTGTTTTAGTGGGATGGCTTCAAGTTTCTGTCCATTTAGTTTGATGTTTGCTACTCGTTTACTGTATATTGCTTTTATTATGTTTAGGTATGGGCCTTGAATTCCTGATCTTTCCAGGACTATTATCACGAAAGGGTGTTGGATCTTGTCAAATGCTTTCTTACCATCTAATGAAATGATCATGTGTTTTTTTTTCCTTTGAGTTTGTTTGTATAGTGGATTATATTGATGGTTTTCCATATATTGGAACATCCCTACATCCCTGGGATGAAGCCTACTTGATTATGATGGATGATCGCTTTGATGTATTCTTGGATTCAATTTGTGAGAATTTTATTGAGTATTTTTGCATTGATATTCATAAGGGAAATTTGTCTGAAGTTCTCTTTGTTGGGTCTTTGTGTGGTTTAAGTATCAGACTAATTGTGGCTTCATAGAACAAATTGGGTAGAGTACCTTCTGTTTCTATTTTGAGGAATAATTTGAAGACTATTGGTATTAAGTCTTCTTTGAAGGTCTGATAGAACTCAACACTAAATCCGTCTGGGCTTTTTTTGGTTGGGAGACTATTAATGACTTGTTCAATTTCTTTATGGATTTTGGAACTCTTTAGATTGTTTATCTGATCCTGATTTAACTTTGGTACCTGGTTTCTGTCTAGAAAATTGTCCATTTCCTCCAGGTTTTCCAGTTTTGTTGAGTGTAGGCTTTTGTAGTAGGATCTAATGATTTTTTGGATTTCTTCAGTTTCTCTTGTTATGTCTCCCTTTTCATTTCTGATTTTGTTGATTTGGATACTGCCTCTGTGCTCTCTGGTTAGTTTGGCTAAAGGTTTATCTATCTTGTTGATTTTCTCAAAGAACCAGGTACTGGTCTGGTTGATTCTTTGTATAGTTCTTTTTGTTTCTACTTGGTTGATTTCAGGCCTGAGTTTGGTTATTTCCTGCCTTCTACTCCTCTTGGGTGAATTTGCTTCTTTTTGTTCTAGAGTTTTCAGTTGTACTGTCAAGCTGCTAGTGTATGTTCTCTCCAGTTTCATTTTGGAGGCACTCAGAGCTATGAGTTTTCCTCTTAGCACTGCTTTCATTGTGTCCCACAAATTTGGGTATGTTGTGTCTTCATTTTCATTAAATTCTAAAAAGTCTTTAATTGCTTTCTTTATTCCTTCCTTGACCAAATTATCATTGAGTAGAGTGTTGTTCAGCTTCCATGTGTATGTGGGCTTTCTATTATTTTTTATTATTTTTCTATTATTTTTATTGTTATTGAAGTCCAGCCTTAGTCCGTGATGATCTGATAGGGTGCCTGGGATTATTTCAATCTTCTTGTATCTGTTGAGGCCTGTTTTGTGACCAATTATATGGTCAATTTTGGAGACAGTATTTTGAGGTGCTGAGAAGGTATATTCTCTTGTTTTAGGATAAAGTATCCTATAGATATCTGTTAAATCCA
>JADRCD010203629.1:0-14956 GCA_019843815.1 Montemys delectorum
CTTAGGGTCTGTATGACATCTGCCCAGGATCTTCTAGCTTTCATAGTCTCTGGTGAGAAGTCTGGTGTAATTCTGATAGGCCTGCCTTTATATGCTACTTGATCTTTTTTCCACACTGCTTTTTAATATTCTTTGTTTTGTGCATTTGGTGTTTTGACTATTATGTGGCAGGGTGAATTTCTTTTCTGTTCTAGTCTATTTGGAGTTCTATAGGCTTCTTGTATGTTCATAGGCATCTCTTTCTTTAGGTTAGGGAAGTTTTCTTCTATAATTTTGTTGAAGATATTTACTGGCCCTTTAAGTTGGAGGACTTCATTCTCTTCTGTACCTATTATCCTTAGGTTTGGTCTTCTCATTGTGTCCCAGATTTCCTGGATGTTTTGGGTTAGGAGTTTTTTTGCATTTTGGATTTACTTTAACTGTTGTGTCAATATTTTCTATGGTATCTTCTGCCTCTGAGAGTCTCTCTTCTATCTCTTGTATTCTGTTGGTGATGCTTGCATCTATGGTTCCTGACTTCTTTCCTAGGATTTCTATCTCCAGAGTTGTTTCTCTTTGTGATTTCTTAACGGTTTCTACTTCCACTTTTAGGTCCTGGATGGTTTTGTTCAGTTCCTTCACCTGTTTGGTTGTGCTTTCCTGTAATTCCTTAAGGGATTTTTGTGTTTCCTCTTTAAGGACTTCTACTTGTTTACTTGTATTCTCCTGTAATTCTTTAAGGGATTTTTGTGATTCCTCTTTAAGTGCTTGAACCTGTTTACCTGTGTTCTCCTGTATTTCTTTAAGGGAGTTATTCATGCTCTTCTTAAATTCCTCTATCACCATCATGAGATATGATTTTAGATCCAAATCTTGCTTTTCTGGTGTTTTGGGATATCCAGGACTTTCTGTGGTGGGAGTACTAGGTTCTGATGAAGCCAAGTAGTCTTGGTTTCTGTTGGTAAGATTCTTGCATTTGCCTTTCGTCATCTGTTGATCTTTGGTGTTAGATGTTCTTGCTGTCTCTGGCTGGAACTTGCTCCTCCTGTGGGTCTGTAAGCCTGTTTCAGCATTTCTGGGAGATCAGCTCTCTTCAGGTAAGACCTGTGTGCAGTGGGCTGTCGATCAGTTGTCCCTCCTGAGTCCTGGGGTCAGAACAAATCCTGGAGATAGGCTCTCTACTTGCAGGGAAGGGGCAAAGAGGGCTGTGGATCTGCAGAACCTCCTCCTAGGTGAAGAGGGAGGTAGAAAGGCCCCATTGACTTACTTTAGTTTTTGTGAGCTCAAAAATTTCCATTGATGCCCATCACATCATTAGAAACTCCTCTTAACGAGGCCAGCCTGGTCTACAGAATGAGTTCCAGGACAGCCAGGGCTACATAGAGAAACCCTGTCTCCAAAAAACCAAAAAAGCAAAAAAACAAAAAAACAAAATAAAACAAAACAAAAAACCCAACCCACCAACACCAACACCAAAACCTCCTCTTAAAAGGCAGAGCTAAGAAGACACAAGCCATTTGATAAAGCAAAAGTGTGCTAATATTAGACTTCAAACATTTTAATTTGTAAAATATCTTTCTATTCTAATGTCTCCTTTGAAATCTTCATGTTGTCAGGAACCATGAACTATGGTTTTCTTTAGAATCTCAGCACTTTGTGTTTGGTTACTCGCTGTATCATGCACAGTTTGGTACAACATAACTCTAACCCTACTTAACTCTATCTAATCTTAACCCTCTAACCCTAACCCTAACCCTAACACTAACCCTCTGTGTTTGATTACTTCTAGTACCATACACAGTTTGGTTAGGAAGAAGAATTAGGGAGATCTTGTTTTTAGGGGCTTTAAACACCAAGTTTATTCATGGGTGTAACAGAAGGTCCTTGATCTGTGTCAGATCCTCACTGATTCTCTGACTATCCACATATATATGCTACTTTCCCCCATATACTGTCATTGTGGTTGTGAGTTTCCATATACTGGTCTCATAGACTTTGGGATTCATATAAAGACCGGGACACCTCATGAATGTTTAGTTATAGTAAGAGATTCTTTACCCAAGTAGCATCTAACAGCATAGCAATATACCACTCATACAGTGGCACAAGCTGCACTTTTATGGGCTGACAAATGAATAGCTGAGTTCAGGGAAGACTCATTTCTATAATGACAAGAGTGCTTGTCTTACTAGCTGATCTTCAGCCCATCATCCATTTCTCCACAGCTCATCTTTGGAACTGACTGATTTACTGCATCTTCAAACCTCACCTGCTTGGTGTAGCATTCTTCCATGCTTGTTAGTCCCGGTGGCTTACAGGAAGTTTGATGGTTCTGACTTGTCCACTTCTGAACTACTGACCTCTTATAAACCCAACTGTATTTTCTACATCCACTTTGTTACACAAGATCCAAAACCATACCCTCTACCCAGGTAGCTGACATTTCTCAAAAGGGAAAAGAAAATACTATTTGATATCTTTTCTTGATTTCTGGATTCAAGTTTCCAGTGAAGACAGAGCTGGTTGCAAGCATTTTTTTTTTTTTTTTTTTTTTTAGCTAGTTGATTATACTGCCCAGTTTACTTAGACAACCTTTCCTAAGATTTTTCTCCCATTCACAGCAGATGAAATGCAGCTGTTGCATATGTATTCGTAAGAGTCCACAAAGCAAAGCAGAACATTAGTTGGATGGGAGAGTCTGCAGTTGTTGTCTATCAAGGCAGGAATGACAAACAAAGGAAAGGGTAAGGCTGGGGTGCCTCAGCTGGAAAGAGAGACAAGGCCTCACTTGACTTTATGTCAGATTCCTAGGCCACCTTCTATGCAGGGCCTGTAGGGGACAGCTCTGACACCACAGCAGCTTCTACACAGTTCCATGTGATATGTAAGCATGCAGGCAAAGGTGTGAACCATGGGGAATCACGCCTTGGCAGAAGTTTTTATTCTACTAGAATACAAGAGGATGACCGGCTCTTCTGACTATCATTCATGAGTTTCCCTCTTCTTTAAAAAAGATAAAATGTTTTTATTTATTCTTTGAGAAAATACAATAAATGTTGGTTATATTCTTCCCTCCTCAAGCCCCAGATCCTCTCTCACCTTCCTACCTATCGAACCTCATGTTCTTTAAAAACAAAACAAAACAAAACAAAACAAAAACAAAAACAAAAATCAACCAAAAAAAATGTGGACTCCAATTGCTGCTGGCCAACTACTAAACATGGAGCCTGCCCATAATCCACGAGGTTTTTGTTGCCTCCTAGGATATTGATGAGGTGTGAAGCTTTCTATCTCGTGCATTTATTTGTAATATACAGACTTTATAAGCAGCCTGTGGCAGTCTAGAATTAGCTTCCCTGAACAAGGTATCCCAGGGCTCGTGTAATCAGCCAACCCTTTTGTTTTTGAGTCACCTGTTTTATTGTATGGGAAAATGACCCCATGAAATTGGAGCTTACATCAACCCTCCATCTATGTAGGCAATGAATTGTCTAAACCTCAAAAGACTTGTGTTTCTCCTGATTGAACCAGTCACCTGGGCCTTAGTCATGCCTCATTTGCTTCTGAGTATTGTACCCAACCCCCAGAATGGGAATCCTGTCAATCCAGACCCTTCTCTTACATCTGGCTGTCACTATCCTAAAAGCCTATAGAGTTTGAAGTCCAGATGTTATTTTTTTTTCCTTTCTGATTTGCCTTCAGAGCAATTTATATAGAAACAGAGAATTTCAATTTATATATGATAAAATATTATATACTGGCATTCTGGAAGGGTTAATCTCTTGCCAATTCTCACACAGGTTTTGCCTTCTTAATATGCAGAAGAGGAATTTTTTTCACTGAATTTCAGGGGATTAATTCATGCCCATCATGACAGGGATCATGGTAGCAAGTGGGAAGACATGGTGCTGGAACAGTAGCTACCCCCAGTGACATATCTCTTCCAAAAAGGCCACACCTTCTAGTCCTTCCTAAACAGTCTACCAACTGGGAAACATACATTTAAATATATGAGCCTACTGGGTCTATTCTTATTCAAACTACCACAGAGAATGTCATCCAGTCAGTCTGGGCTGTCACCTGTGAAAAGATTGGTCACAAACTGCCATATCAGTCTGAGAAAATCTCAACTTGCCTCCAAGGATTTCAGTATAATAATCGTCCATCTAATGTTTGGCTGTGGGTCTGTGTATCTCTTTCCATTAGCTGCTGGATGGAGCCTCTCAGAGTCACTTATGCTAGACTCCAGTCTGCAAAGTATAACAGTATCATTAGTAGTGCCGAGGACTGATTCTTGACCATAAGTTTGGGTTTTAATTTGGGGCAGTCATTGGTTGGCCATTCCCTTAGTTTCTGCTCTTTGCCCCTGCACATCTTATAGGCATGATACATTTTGGGTTGAAGGTTTGGTGGTTGGGTTGACTCCACTGAGAGCCCTGCCTGGCTACAGGAAGTGGCCATTTAAGGATCTATATCTCCTAGTGCTAGGAATCTTAGCTAGAGTTGTCTCCCATGGACCTCCTGGGGCTTGCTCCCCATCCCAGGTCTCCAGCACATCTTAGAGATTGCCACCCCCACACTGAGTTCCCTTCTTTATTCCCTGCTATCCCTATATTTGATGACCCCTACTCTCCTCCGCATCCCTCCCCCAGTTCCCTCCCTCCATCTACCTCCAATATCTATTTTATTTTCCCTTCTGAGAAAGATTCAACCATCCTCCTTTGAGCCTTCCTTGGTATTTGACTTCTTTGGGCCTGTTGATTATAGCATGGTTATATCCTGTACTTTATGGCTAATATCCACTTATAAGTGAGAATATAGCATGTATGCCCTTTGGGTCTGGGTTACCTCACTCAGGATATTTTCTAGTTCCACCAATTTGCCTGCAAAATTCATGATGTTCTTGGTTTTTTTAATAGCTGGCTAGTATTCCATTCTATACATGTATCACATTTTCTTTATCCATTCTTCAATTGAGGGACATCTAGGTTGTTTCCAGTTTCTGGCTAATATGAACATTGTTAATTAAATATCCTTGTGTGATGGTGGAGCATCTTTTGGATATATGCCTAGGAGTTATACATCTGGTTCTTGAGGTAGAACAGTTCCTAACAAAGAGAATACAAAGAATCAATGAAACTAAGACTTGGCTCTTTGAGAAAATCAACAAGACAGAGAAACCCTTAGTCAAACTAACTAAAGGGCAGAGAGATAGTACCCAAATTAATAAAATCAAGAATAAAAAGGGAGACATAAGTGTAGGGAGCGGTCCTGATGTTAAGGTCCTGTTCCTCAATTGGTTCTTAATCTGTCAATGATTATTGGGTGGAAGGTACAAGCTGGACTTCTGGGTCCTGAGAGAAAAAGGGTACACAAAAAAGAGAAGGAAGTTCACCGTGCTTTGGAGAAAGAAGAACTAAGAGCCATGTGAAATCTCAAAATGGAGTGGCCACTCCTATAGACAGGTGGTCAGGGAAGTTTAACAACTGAGATTTGGGGCAGGTGGGAGAGATGCAGTTGAGAAATTGGTAAGGGCACGCTTTTCCAGGTGGGAGTAGTAGTGCCAGCAATTATGCCAAGAAAGCAAGTTGAAAAGGAACAACTGTGTGTGTGTCTTTTATTCAAGGATTGAAGAGAAGCCAGGTATGGGCTGGTTGTGTGGTCTGATTCCCAGAGCAAAGGCGGTAGAGCAAAACTACATGCAATACGTAAGAACAGACACTGGGGAAACTTAAAGAATCATTAGGTCTGACTTCAAAAGCCTGAACTCCACAAAATTGGAAAAATCTAAATGAAATGGGTCATCTTCTAAACAGATGCCAATTACCAAAGTTAAATCAAGATCGGTTAAACTATCTGAATAGTCCTATAACCCTGAGGAAAATAGAAGCAGTCATTAAAAGTCTCCTAACTGCACCCCCGCCCCCCAAAGCCCAGGGCCAGATGGTTTTAGCACAGAATTCTACCAGACTTTCAAAGAAGAGCTAATGCCAATTCTCCTCAAACTATTCCACAAAATAGAAACAAAGGAACACTGCCAAACTCATTCTATAAGGCCACAGTCACCCTGACACCTAAACCACAGAAATACTCAACAAAGAGAATTTTAGACCAATTTCCTTTATGAACATTAATGCAGAAACACTCAATAAAGTACCCATAAATAGAATTCAAGAACACATTCGAGATCATCTACCATAATCAAGTAGGCTTCATCTCAGTGATGCAAGAGTGGTTCAATAACTATCAATGTAATCCACCACAGAAACAAACTGAAAGAAAAAAAAAACACGCGATCATCTCATTAGATGCTGAAAAAGCCTTTGACAAAATTTAACACCAGTTCATGTTAAATACAAGATCAGGGATACAAGTCCATACCTAAACATAATCAAAGCAATATACAGCAAGCCAATATCCAACACAAAATTAAATGGAGAGAAACTTAAAGCCAGTCCACTAAAATTGGGAACAAGACAAGGCTTTCCACTCTCTCCCTATCTCTTTAATATAGTACTTGAAGTACTAGCTAGAACAATAAGACAACTAAAAGAGATCAAGGGGATACAAATTGGAAAGGAAGAAGTAAAAGTATTGCTATTTGCAGATGATATGATAGTATATATGTGACCCTAAAAATTCTACCAGAGAACCCCTACAGCTGATAAACACCTTCAGCAAAATGGCTGGATATAAAATTAACTCTAAGAAATAAGTAGCCTTCCTTTATACAAAAAAAAAAACAAAAAAAAAAAACAAAAAAAAACCAAAAAAACCAAAACAAAACAAAAAAACAAAACAGGCTGAGAAAGAAGTTAGAGGTAATACCCCTCACAATAGGCACAAGTCATATAAAATATCTTGGTGTAACTCTAAACAAGCAAGTGAGAGACCTGTATGACAAGAACTTCAAGTCTCTGAAGAAAGAAACTGAGGAAGATATCAGAAGATAGAAAGACCTCCCATATTCATGGACTGGTAGGATCAACATAGTGAGAATGGCCATCTTACCAAAAGCAAGGTCCAGATTCAGTACCAGGGCATTTATTGTTGGCCATGATTGTACATAAAAATATATTTCTTTATTACTTAGTCTTCTCATTGCTGTGGAAAAATATGTGAGAAAAGAAACTTAGGGAAGGGAAGGCTCCTTTTGGTGTACAGTTAATTGGTATAGTTCTCCATTGTGAGGAAGGCATGATAGACTCTAGCTTGAGCAACAAGTGTCTAAGATGTCTGGTTGCATTGTGTGTGCAGTCAGAAAGCAGAGAGATACATGGTGATGTACAGCTTGCTGTTTACTCTTTCATTTAGTCCAGGACTCTAGTTCTTAAGGCAGTGGTGCCTGCATTGAGCATGCATCTTGCCTCATTTCAGCTCTTTGGAAATCCAGACATGCCAAGATAAATACCTGCTAGGTGATTCTTAATCCAATAAAACTGACAACGATGATCAACATCAGAATTCACCCCTTATTAATCTGACACCCAACAACGTAACTTTTAATAATAATCTTCCATCCTTGGCCATTTAAATTTATATGTTTGCCTGCATCTATGTATACTATGTGCTTGCCTGGTGCCTGCAGAGGCTGGAAGAGGGAGTCAGATCATCTGGAATTGGAATTAACAGGTGGCTGTGAGCTATTTGGGTGCTGGGAATTGAACTCAGGTCCTCTACAAGAAGATCAACTGCTGTTAAGTGCAAAGCCATCTTTCCTGAATTTGTCCATCTGGACAAATTCTTAACTGTGAACCATTATAAACATTTAAAAATTTATATACTTCAACTATGTAATAATACAGAATAAATACCTCATTCCAAGAGCAAGGAATAGAGGTATAATATGGAAAGATAGGGCCAAAATGAGACCTAAATCCTGCATAGAAAACACCAAACCCTGCAAGTACATGTCCAATATCTGGGGTTTGTGGAGTCATCACCTGGGCTCTAACAGAGTTT
This sequence comes from Montemys delectorum, assembly GCA_019843815.1. Classification (NCBI taxonomy): domain Eukaryota; kingdom Metazoa; phylum Chordata; class Mammalia; order Rodentia; family Muridae; genus Montemys; species Montemys delectorum. Next base: position 7,942 of record JADRCD010203629.1, read on the forward strand.
GGCTACCAGGCTCTATAACTCTGCCACCTATAACAGCTGTGACCTCTCTCTAGGCCAGCTCCATTCTTCATCTTAAGCCTTCCTTGGCAGATACCACATGGTCTGGAATCTCCAACATTCTTGGGTCTCCATTACAACTTAGCTTGACCTTCACAACTCTACATATTGGTCTCTTAGGACCTCCTTGTTAGGGAATCCAACCTTGCCATACCTATCTAGTAAAGAGGAAACTTAAGGTTTTGTTTTTTGTTTTTGTTTTTTTTGAAGAGTCAGTTGTGTTGGATGGTGTTTTGCTGGGGCAAACGTGTGAAAGAGTGTTTTCTCAAAATGGACACAGGTAAAAGGCTGAGGCAGACTGATGAAGTAATTTTTTTACTGAAACAGATATAGGAGAGAGGATGTTCTACTAAAGCAAACATGTGAAAGGACACATGATGAAGGATTCTTTGTTAACAACACACATGTATTGGTTCGCCTTACATTTCATAGTTGAGCTCCATTTGTCAGGACTCCATTGGATGCATATGCTGAGGCAAGACGCATGCTGAGGCAAGGCTCGTGGTGGACACTTGGTGTTTGGAGGGTATAAATAGGACCCAATGGAGTGTCAGAGACAGAGCTTGACTTGCTGGTCCAGCTAGCTGTACGATGCTTGTTGGTCTCGCATCTTCACTGATCTTCACTTCCCTGAGAGAAGAAGCACAGCTGAGAACTTCTCCTGGTGTTCCTCCAGGTCGCCCCTGCTGACCTGAGCTGAGGCTGAGGCCTAGCTATCTCTGCTAGGTCTTGTCACCACTGTTTCTAACCTTACTATACCAAACTGGACTGCTGGTGTATTTGTGAAGTGTTTGTGAGTGGACTGAGCTGCTGCTGCTAACCTGTGAACTGAACTGCCACTTTTCAGACAACACAGATGGGAGTTACTCCAAAGAACCTTTCTAAACAGGTCCACTTCTCTCATATCCTTTCTTTTTCACTACCTCTGGTGGATGGTGGGCTACAAATGAGGTTAATGTGTTTAAGAACCATCATTAAAAATAGGATTTGCAAAAAATTAAAGTTTCAATCTAGCCTTAGAGGCTTTCTGGACTCTTGATGGATGCCTCCAGGATCCTGTAACTCTTTTGCTTTTCATGCCCACAAAACCAGTATCATGTGGACAATACGGTCAAGTTCTGCTGCCAGCTCAAGCTAGTCTTGATGCTTTCTACAATGGTCATAATGGCTTTTGTATGCTATGGTGGCTGAGCCTGGGAAAACTTCCCTGTACAGTAGTTTTGAGCAGAGAATCTTTTCAGTGACATTCCCAGTTTGATCTCTGTTTGTTCAAATGTGTGAATTTTTATGAATGGTAGCCTTTGATAAGCGGGGTCTCACCTTTGGGGAACCTTTCCTATTGTCCCAGTGAAGAGCCCAGGTGCTATTGCAATTTGAATTGGAAACTCTCATAGGCTCGTGCATTTAAATATCTGGTCTCCACTATCTAATGGCAATGTTTTCAGAGCACTGTAGAACCAATGCTGGAGGAGGGCAGTCACTAGAAGTGGTTTGTTGTTGTTGTTTTTTTTTTTTTTACCACTGTCAAAAAGAACCTTTATTCTCTGTGTAGCCTTATGCTTTCTTGCCAGCTGCCTTTGGAGCAGGTGCTTTCTGGGCTGGGGTCTTCTGACCCTTCTGACCTTTAGCAGGAGGTGCTGCCTTCTGGCCTGCAGCCTTCTGAGCAGGAGCCTTCTGGCCTGCAGCCTGCTTGCCTGGCCCTGTGGCCTTCTTGCCTGGGACTTTAGCTTTAGCAGCCGCCGCCGCCGCCGCAATGGCGGCTTTAGCAACAGCTGCTTTTTTTAGGAGCCGCTTTCAGGACGGCAGCTCTTTGAAGTTCCTTTACTTCAGTCTTGATTATTCTGTTCCTCATTTTCTTTGCCTTCATGACTTTGAAACGATCAAAGTCTGTCATCTTGGCTTTCCTTTCTCTGGCATCAATTTTCTTGGCCCATCTTGTGGCTGCCCATTTCATATTGATGTCTGCCTTCTCCCAAGCTTTTCGCACATACTTCTGGCGGGCACTGTGTGGGAACTTGAGGATGAAGTCAGTGAGCTGCATGCATTTAAAAGGCATGGCCTGTCTCCTCACCCGAGTACAAGGTCCATCCACTAAAGCCCTGTTCTGATCAATAACATCTACAATTGCGACCAGCTTTCCAGCATGGGGCCCAAAGGAAACGTAGGCCACCCGGCCAACCTCCACGTAACGCCTGAACACCATGTTGGCGGCGCTCAGCGAGAAGCTAGAAGTGGTTTTTAAAGTTTGATAGTCCAGTTCCCCTTTCTGTTGGTTTTATTTCCTGACACAGGGGCAGTGTGGTGAGTGCTGTACACTCCTGCTGTCGTGACACAATAGGCTGTGTCCTTTCTTAAAGTCTGTGTCAAGACAGCTCCTTCCTCTGTAAGATTTTTGCTTTCAGATATTTGAAGACATCAATGGAAAAAGGAATATAGGTGCTGATCTCATTAACAATTACAACTGCCTTCTCTGTGCTTGCCTCGTCTGTAATCGAGAACTCCCTCACATGCTTCTCCTTTGCCGGACCGCATGTTCTTTATGTATTTCTGCTTTCTTTCACTATAGACCTGACCAAGAGCAGTAGTAAGCAATTACCATGCCCCAGCCTGGAAGTTATGCCATCTGGAAAGTTCCTTTGCCAAACAAATTAGTCTACTACCTTTGAATTCAACCTCAGTAAAGTCTTCAGAACCCAGGCAGGAAGCCGCCAGATTTATTTATTTGTTTATTTATTGCCAGAATGTAACAACATGGGCTCTGGGCTAGTTCTGAAAGCTTGCGAGCACAGTCTTCATTTTCTGCCTTTCTATTGCCATTCTGGTCCTCCACTATTCTAAGGTCCTGCTTGTTTTCCACACCAGAACAGACTATTAAGTTTGGCCTACAGCATCCTAGGCTTTCTCTAACTATCCCACATTCTTCTTAAGAGGCAGTCCCACAGACCTACAGAGCACACCGTCAGGACAAAGTTACTTCTTGGTACCAAGTTTCAGTATTAATTACTTTTCTCTTGATGAAAAAAAAATGTGACAGAAGCAGGTTCAGGAGGGTTGATGAAAAAAAAAATGTGACAGAAGCAGGTTCAGTTCCTTGGCCCTAAGCTTTTTTACTGACAGGTGTTGCTTATACGAGATTATCTCTACGCAATCAGGATGCATCTTCCCTCCTCGGTTAAACCTCTGGAAAAGTCCGCACTCGTTTGTTTGGACAAGTTGTATGTTTCCTAGATGATCAAGCATCGTGGTCACCTTGACCATTTCTTTCCTATAAAACCAATGCCTACGGGTACTGGTTGGTGAAGCTCCTGATGCCTCTAAGGCTCAAGGTCACCTCTGACTGGAGCTGTGATCCAGTCACCATTTATTTCTTGCATTGACACACAGAGCTAAATCATTTATAAGTGGAGCTCAGGTTTTCTTCTCTTGTTTCAGCTCGTCATGTGGAAGTCTCCAGGTGGACAGTGAGGGTAGACTAAAGGAGAAATATTAAAATAGGACTCTCTGCCTCCGCCTCATTCTGCTTACATGTGCTGGCTAGTTCTGCCTGAGCTCAAGCCCACTTGTACCTTCTCCAGTTTCAGAGGTACTTCTGCTGGACAGCTATCCATTACAACGAGGCTCCTAGTACTTCAGAGACTCATAGAAATATTAGTATTAGTGAGTCACTGTGTGATGGCCTCCGCCTACTGTCAGACTCAGCGTGCAGAGGAGGACTGCCTTGAATTCTTTAGTGAATTCCTTACTGCTCTCCCAACGTTCTTCATGACTACAGTGTCACTTGTATAGTATAATCTTCTGATTAATCTGATGGTCTAAACAATGGATCAGTCCCAGAAGGCCCCATTCCTCAAACCTTTTAATTATTTTCTTCACTGCCTCCCAAGACAACTCTTGCATTTCAAGCTTACCCAGCAAAGGCTATTGTTTCCTCTAAGGTTTTAAAGACACTTTACCCTGCCTGTTTGTGTCCTTGCCAGAGTGTTAAATCCTATGTTCTGAGAGAGTGTCTTTACGTCAGTAAACCTATGCTTGGACAGGACTTGATGGAGCATACTTGAAATCTAATCCTCTGTGCCTTCTGCTAGAACATCCTATCTAATCTCCCCTTAGCGGTTTCAGCATGCACACATAGTTGTGTTGGATTGGGCTTTAGACCCTATTAATTGATTTGGCAGATGAGAAGTGGGGGGTAAGTTTCTGGGAGCAGAGACAGTTGCCTTGCAAGGGAGCTGTCTTTGTAACATTTATTGCTCGGGGGAAGTGCAAAATCAAACTGGTAATTTGGAGGGGTGGCTCAAAGCTGTTCCAGGCACCAAAGAGCCTTAGCTGTTGGGGATCCGTCCCTGTCTCATGTTTCAGAGTCTTGTACTTTTTATACAGAGCGTGGATCTTCATATAACAGACCATTATATGAATATTCAATCATTTGGGAATTTGGCAGTCCAGGATTTGCTTCACAGCTGTGTTTGTTCTCTTACTACAAGGGATAAAACTTCTCTAGAAGCTGCCAGAGAGGCCCTTTGGCCCTCACATTTAGGTTTCAAATGTTTGCTAACTGCCTTCATTTCCCCCATTATCCCTTGTCTGGCCTCTATATTGTTCAGTAAAACCCAGCCAATTCCATGGCCTTTGTACGCATTTGTTCACTCTCATACACCTGAACTGTTACCCTGACCAGAAGAGTGCCCTTTCTCCTGATTCATCACGAACAAGTTTAGCATCAAGGTCTCCACCTTGTGCCTAGTTGCCTGCAGGTTATCTACATCACTGGGGCAAGGAGTGGGGTCATCGCTTCCTGCTGGAGAGGGAGTGACCTAATCTTGGTCCATCCTACCTGGGATCACTCTCAGTATCCATGGCAGAATCAGTTACCTGGGAGGAAGCTGCCAAGCTGAGGTTGGCAAAGCAAGAGCTTCCAGAGGCATAGCCCTGTGAAGTGAGAAGGAAGAATAGTAGAGATAGCAACTGAATTGAGCAGAAAGTGCTAATTCTTTCGGTGGGAGCTATGGCATAAAGGCTACTGGAAGAGTGATCCAGGTTGAGCAAATGTCTAATCCCTTAAGTACCTCTATACTCTATAATTGGCTGGAAGCTGCCCAGAAAACATATGACTTCAATTGAAATAGTGTGGCCCAGCCTAAAAGTGCTGTGCTAGGGCCTGTCAACCAACCACACATCTTAATGCTGTCTTGATGGGACGCCCAGGTGCATATCTATGGCCAAGAGAGCACATTAGTTACTTGTTAATAAACTTGCAAGTGATGGGTCACGAGAGGATCTGGCAGACACTTTTCCTGCAGTGTGACAATTTAGTCATGTGAGAGAACAGTGCATGTACGGGCAATGGCATCAGCTGGGTTTCACTGAATGATATTGATGCCAATCAAATGGATGACAGAAAAATGAGCCCAGCCAGTAAACTGTACACCTGCTGTACTAGGTTGGTGATTCTCGAGGATATGTCCTCGTACCTTATCTACAAAATGGGTCTTTTTTAGATATAATTAAGGGCATTGAGATGGTCTGGTGAGCTCTATATGTCACCATAAAAGTCCTTATTACAAAAAGACAGAGAGATAGGGGACAGGAGTAGGGGGAAGAGGGCAGTGAAAGAAAGGTCTGGCAGAAATGAAGAAGCTCTAAAGAGAGAGAAGCATTTCTTTTCTTTTTTTCCCTGTGTCCTCATTTTTTTGTTTTCTTTTTTTTTAATTGGATATTTTCTTTACTTACATTTCAAATCTTATCCCCTTTCCCTGTTTCCCCACTCCCAGAAACCCCTACCACATCTTCCCTTCCCCCCCTTCTATGAGGGTGTTCCTCCACCACCCACCCACTCCCACCTCCCTGCCCTCGATTCCCCTACACTGGGGCATCTATCCAGCCTTCATAGGACCAAGGACTTCTCCTCCCATTGATGCCTAACGAGGCCGTCCTTTGCTACATATGCAGCTGGAGCCATGTGTACTCCTTGGTTGATGGCTTAGTCCCTGAGAGCTCTGGGGGGGGGGTCTGATTGGTTGATATTGTTGTTATTCCTATGGGGTTGCAAACCCTTTGAACTCCTTCAGTCCTTTCTCTAACTCCTCTATCAGGGACCTTGAGCTTAGTCTAATGGTTGGTTGTGATCATCCATCTCTGTGTTTGAAAGGCTCTGGCAGGGCCTCTCAGGAGACAGACAATATCAGGCTCCTTTCAGCATGCACTTCTTGGCATCCACAATAGTGTCTGGGTTTGGTGACTGTATATGGGATGAATCCCCAAGTGGAAGAGTCTATGGATGGCCTTTCCTTTAGTCTCTGTTCTACATTTTATCTCTATATTTTCTCCTGTGAGTATTTTGTTCCCCTTCTAAGAAGGACCGAAGCATCTACACTTTGTTTTTCCTTCTTCTTGAGCTTCATGTGGTCTGTGAATTGTATCTTGGATATTTAGAGCTTTTGGGCTAATATCCACTTATCAGTGAATGCATACCATGTGTGTCCTTTTGTGATTTGGTTACCTCACTCAGCATAATATTTTCTAGCTCTATCCATTTGCTTGAGAATTTCATGAATTTTTTTTATTAGATATTTTCTTTATTTACATGTCATATGATTTCTCCTTTCCCAGTTTCCCCTCCAAAAAAAAAAAAAAACAATAAACAACAAGAAGAAACCTGTTGCCTTCCCCCTCCCCATGCCTGCCACCCCACCCTTTCCCACTTATTGGCCTTGGCATTCCCCTACACTGGGGCACAGAACCTTCACAGGGCAGAGGGTCTCTCCTCCCGTTGATGATCAACTTTGCAATCCTCTACTATACATATACTGCCAGAACAATCAGTCTCACCATGTATAGTCCTTGGTTGGTGGTTGAATCCCTGGGAGCTCTGAGGGTACTAGTCAGTTCATATTGTTGTTCGTCCTAAGGGGCTGCAAACCCTTCAGCTCCATAGATCCTTTCTCTAACTCTTTCATTA
>JADRCD010203632.1:0-15952 GCA_019843815.1 Montemys delectorum
ATGCTATTTGCCAATGGAGGACTTTTGTCTGATTTCAAGAGCATTTTTATATTTTGTTTCATGTTTGAGGGAGAGAGGTAACATTGTTCATTAGCCCACAACACTTTGGCCTGTTGGTCTCCTTGTTTGTGAGCATAGACATGGAGAGCCATACACAACCTAGAAGACTCTGATAAAAGGTAGGCACTGTAACAGGCTCAGTCTGAGTCTCCACAGATAGCAAGTGGCTGTCACTCCAAATCAAATAAGCAGAACATTATCCCCTTCATTGTGGAGAAAATAAATTACAATTAGCCTACGCGATTTATCCTAAGTCATACAGAGTAAATGGTGAGAAACCAAGATTCCACAGGAGACCGACGCCTTGAAAACACCCGCAGATGATCTAATTTAATTGGTGGCTGAATATAAGTAGTTTTGCAAGTTCTTCACTTGAGTCCAGTTTGAGCACATAGGTTGAATCATTCTGATGAACCTCCCCAACTCTTTTTGTTTTTGTTTTCTTTGAGAGAAGAGGGTCTTCCCTTAATAGCACTATCTGGAAACAAAAATCTAAGTGGTAATTCCTGCGAGGAGTTTGGGCTAGGGTATTTTAATTCTACTGTGTATCATATCCATGTAGCCCCAGTGTACTGGGCTTCTCTATAACACAGAAGCCACCAACTTGGAGAGGGGTAAGTAAGCATTACTTGTGGATATCACACTATCCCAAACCTTGTAATAGAATTTATCTTATTATCAAGTTAACTAATATTATTTAGGATATTCTCTGTGACACAAAGCAATGCTTTGGATGGTACCAAAGTAATACAAATTGTGTATCCCCTCCTCAAAGGTCCATTGTGCTATAATTAGAGATAAATAATATTCAAAGAAAGCACAGCTATGATGTTTTAACAGATGTGGCCATGTGCTCACTTGGGGTAAAGGAGGAAAGCAGTTTTTGTACCAGGAGAGCCCGAGGTAGCTTTTAATGGCCAGGGTGAAACCTCAGCACCAATTTCCATTTTCCTCATGCTCCCTTGTGTGACTCAAGGACTAGCCTCAACAAAAGCTGTTACCTTTACTGAGAATAATGTTTGAGTACAGAGGCTCATATTAAATGCCATTTTATCTTTTCAGGATCTGCTTGCCTATGTACCCAGGCACACATCCTTGGGCTCTCAGGCCCTCTACTCTCTTTTCTGGTCTCTATCACCATGTCCTCTATGTTGATCACTACCACTAGCATCATTTTCATAACTGTAACAATCAGCACTCATAACAAAGGAAGATACCTGATAAACACCCTGTATGTATGTATTTACCAATTAATTTACTCAGGCAGTAAGAGGTTTCTATTCTTTTATCTCAGAGAGAACAATTCTAATGGCATAAAGGTTTGGTGGTATATGAAAGTTAAGGTCATTAAGCTATTAGGTAGACAAACATGAGTTTTAAACAAGACACTTTAGCTTGAAAATCCATGTGCTTAAATTTTCTCTGATTTTGACTTCATTCACATTAGAAATGGTATGACAAAACTGATCTGACTGGGGTGTAGAATTGGTATTCCTGTCCTTTAACAGGGTTTGCAGTTATTATAACAGAAACATGAGCAAAGCCTGGTACATTCCTGATGGTGAATCCTAAGGCTGATGTTTAATTCTTTCACACACACACACACACACACACATCCTTTCTGTTTTCTTTGAGAGGAACCACTTAGCCGATGCCTCATTTTTGAACATAGGCACTGAGATCATGCTCTGTGTAAAACAAGCTCTGATCATTGAAATCATTTTGCTCTCAGAACAAAGTGGCCATAATTTCATGTAGGAGCTGTCTCCTCTCATTGTCACAAGCAAGCAGTTGCCTTGGGAACAGCATTTGAAAAGGGCAAAGACCCGAGGAACCTCTGTTAAAACCCACAGAAATGCTTGGAGAGGCTCTCCCTCTGCTAGGCCTGTGCTTACCACTTTCCCAGCCTCTACTGGACCCCCTGTGGCCATGTTAGAAGGTGAGCAGGAGAGAATGTAGAAAATTGAAGCTTTGGCTGGGCAAATTGTTAGAGAATGTGGAGGTTGGATGGATTCCAGAGGATAAAGGGCTTAAAGAATTTTTTTCTGAAAGATCATAATCTGACAGAAGTTCCTTCCTTTAGCAGAAGTTTCCTAGACTTGGCTTTGATCTGATGGTTACAGTTCTTTCATTAATTCAGAAGAAATTCTTACTTAAAAACTTTTCCCTTTTTTGAAAATACATTCTTTTCTCATACAATATGTCTTGATTATAGTTCTCCCTCCCTGTATTCCCCCCAGTTAGTCTCTGCTTTCTCTTCCCTCTAGATCCAAGTCTCTCATCACAACTAAATATGACAAAATAAACATACTAAGATGAAGCAAAAGCTATCATAGCAAAGTTGGGCCTAATAATCCAATTGGAAGGAGAGTCTCAAGAGCAGGCAAAGGTCTCCATCAGAGAAGTACTAATCTAAAAGCTATAGTATATACACAAAGGACCTGGTGCAGGTCCATTCGGGCCCTGTGCTTACTGCTTCAGTTTCAGGAAGCTCATATGTGCCTTGCTTAGTTGAATGTAGAGGGTCTTGTTTGCCTGGTACCCTCCATCCCCTCTGACTTCCCAGTTCCTGCTGCCACTGCTTTCTCTTCTGTGGGGTTCCATGAGCTCTGAGGATAGGGTTTTTGGTGGAGAATCCTATTTAGCCAATTTAGATTCCCCCTGCATAATGTCTGGCTGTGAGTCTCTGTATCTGTTCCTATCTATTGACAGAGAAAGCCCCTCTGATAAGTATTGGATAAGGCACTGATTTATGAGTATAGCAGAACATCATTAGAAATAATTTTACTGATACTTTAATTTTTAGACTAGTTGTAGTTGGTTAAGTTACAGTAATAAAAACTGCATGATATTGGCATAAAAATACACATCCTGATCACTTGACTCAAATTAGATCCAGGCATAAATCCACACACATATGGACATATGGACACCTGAATTTGGATAAACAATCTAGGAATACACACTGGATAAAACGACAGCATCTTCAACAAATTGTTTTGGTCTAACTGGATGGCTGCATGTAGAAGAATGCAAGTAGATCTCTATCTATCACTCTGCACAAAACTCAAGTCCAGTGGATCAAAGACTTCAACATAAAACAGTTGAATAGATACAGTGAACATGATAGAAGAAAAAGTGGGGAATAGCTTTTATCCAATAGCACAGGAGATAACACTGATAGTACAGACACTAAGAACAACAATTAATAAATAGGACCTCGTGCAACTGAAAAGCTTTTATAAGGCAAAGGGCACCATCAATCAAACAAAACAGCAATACCCTGAATGGCAAGAGATGTTTACCAACTCCACTTGTGAAAGAGAACTTATATCCAATATATAAAGAAATTAGGAAACTAGATATAAAAAAATCCAGATAATTCATTAAAAAATGGGGTATAAATCTAAACAGAAACTTCTCAATAGAGGAAACTAAAATTGCAGAGAAACACTTACATGTTCAACATCCTTAGCCATCAGGGATATGCAAATTACTTTGTGATTCTCTCTTAAACCTGTCAGAATGGCTAATACCAATAACACAGTGACAGGTCATGCTGGTGAGGATGTGGAGCAGGTCAGAACTCTCCCCCATTGCTAGTGGGAGTGTAATATTGTACAGTTACTTTGAAAATCAATATGGCAGTTTCTCAGAAAGATGGAAATTGATTTAACTCAAGATCCAGCTATAGCACTCTTGGACATATACTCAAAGGATATTCCAATCTACTACAAAGATACTTGCTCAATCATGTTCCTCGTAGCTTTATTCATAATAGCTAGAAACTGGAAACAACTTAGATGTTCCTCAACAGAATAATGAATAAAGAAAATGTGGCTCATTTAACAATAAAGTATTACACAGCTGTTTAAAAAAATAACATCATAAAATTTGTAGGAATTCTTTTTTTCTTTTTTTATTGGATTTTATTTATTTACATTTCAAATGTTAACCCCTTTCCTGATTTCCAACCCAGAATCCCTCTATCCCATCCCCCTCCTCCTGCTTCTATGAGGGTGTGTCCCCACCCACCCACCCACTCCTGCCTCTCCACCCTCGAATTCCCCTACAGTGGGGCATCAAGCCTTCACAGGACCAAGGGACTCTTCTTCCATTGATGCCCGACAATGCCTTCCTCTGCTACATATATGGCTGGAGCCATGGGTCCCTCCATGTACACACCTTGGTTGGTGGTTTCGACCTTGGGAGCTCTGGTTGGTTGTTTCGACCCTGGGAGCTCTGGTTGGTTGATTTGTTGTTCTTCCTATGGAGTTACAAACCCCTTCAGCTTCTTCAGTCCTTTCTCTAACTCTTCCATTGGGAACCCCATGATCAGTTTAATGCTTGGCTGTGAGCATCCGCCTCTGTATATGTCAGGCTCTGGCAGAGCCTCTTAGGAGACAGCTATATCTGTCTCCTGTCAGCATGCACTTCTTGGCATCCACAGTAGCATCTGCATTTGGTGACCTTATATGGGATGGATCCCCAGGTGAGGGCAGTCTCTGGATGGCCTTTCCTTCAGTCTCTGCTCCACACTTTGTCTCCATATTTGCTCCCGTGAATATTTTGTTACCCCTTCTAAAAAGGACCAAAGCACCCACACTTTGGTCTTCCTTCTTCTTGAGCTTCATATGGCCTCTGAATTTATCTTGGGTATTCCGAGCTTTTGGGCTAATATCCACTTATCAGTGAGTGTATACCATATGTGTTCTTTTGTGCTTGGGTTACCTCACTCAGGATCTTAGCTGACAGGTCTATTAGATCAGCTTCCTTTGAGAGTTTTATTCTCTGTATCAGTTCTGTTATTTATTTAGAGTAACATACCTGGACTTCCCTCCATTGTGACCTATCAGACATCTGGGGACAAGAGAAATACTTTTTCTGGGGCTTCTCTTTGCCTTCTCTAGTTTCTTCTTGATTCATTGTCAGTTATATTTTTAAAATGACTCAGCATCTTCAATGCTCTTTCCTAGAACTTTTGGGTTTGTGTTTACATTCATTGTAAAATATGATTCTCATTACATATAGTTTATACTAGTCAGGGTATGATACAATCATCATTCTCTCAAATTTGGATATTATTATTCTACATAATCTAAGAATTAATTATGTTTTATGAGTATATTGCATGGCTTGTCCTAGAAGAACTAAGGAATAGATTGATCTATTTCATTCATTTAGGACCAGAAAATCATATTTTCTATAACACTGCAAAGAAGTGTGAAGATTATTTTGTATGAAATATAAATTAAAATGACATTTATGCTTCCATTTGTCAGTGTGTTTTACATGAACTATATTGACATACATACTAAAAAGCATGCTTGGTGGTTCAACGGCTTGTTCATTTGGTGAAACAGGCACTCTATCACTAGCTGCAGGAACAAGCCTGCTTGAGCCTCATTGACAGAACAATGTCAAGTTAAAAATAGGAACAATGAAGGATGGTATCTGACTTGGAATTTCAGGCTCAGTGGGTAACTTTCTATTTGCATCTCAGGAGGGAACCTAAGAAGAGAAGGGGAAAAAAGAGGCCACGTGGAGACTCTTCTCCTTACATGAGTCAGAGATTAGGATGGCAAGTGAAGTGCCCCTGTTTTTTTTTTTTTTTTTTTTTTTTCCTTAAGGAAAAAGGTATGGGAGGGAAAAAAAAAAGAACACTTGTTTCTTAACTGAGTCTGAACTCTGGCTTTAGCATGCACTAACTAAGAGCTCTCTTGAGAAAAATGTACGAACTGAAGTATCTATTTTAACATGTAGTATGGTGAAGACAAACACCTTAAAATTTGTACTGATACAAAGAAATACATGTAAAATACTTAATTTGACAGCTTTAAGTAGCCATATAATAGAAAGCAACTTTCTTTCCTTTAAAAATTCTTTGTCTGATTGTTGGAGAATTGTTCAGTGGTTAAGAGCACATGCATGTGCTATGCAACCATGAGAACTGGGTCCCAGAACTCATGTAAAAAGCTGGTGTTCCAGAAACACCTGTAACTCTAGCATCTGATGTCCTTCTCTGGCCTCTGCATGTACATAAGCATGGTCACTTGCACACACAGGTGCACATGCACTCACACACACACACACACACACACACACACACAGAGAGAGAGAGAGAGAGAGAGAGAGAGAGAGAGAGAGAGAGAGAGAGAGAGAGAGAGAAAGAGAGAGAGAGAGAAACACATCTTTAAAAAATAGTTTTAATAAAAGTTATTGTCTGAAATAAGCCAAGGACCATTCTGAAGATCAAGGCTACTTTTGGATAATCAAGTATTGTCCTACGAATCAGAGTTAACTAGAACAGCTTCGGGGCTAAGTTAGACAGAGAGAACTACTTTTTCCTCTTTTTACTCCTGGTATGCTTCTATCAAGTGGAGAGGACAAAGTTTTATTAGAGAAACCATCTTTGAGCAGCACAAAGGAGGAAAATACTCTGGGTAATTTGAGACTGTCTTCATTTAAGCTAGTCCTTTAAATCAATAGCAGTTTGATTGGCAGGAATTGCACGGAGTCAGAATTCCAGGTGGAGAAAGATGGAGGGGTAGAGAGGGAGAGTAGGGTACTGCACACATGTCTAGGTATTCATGCTTGCTCTATTACTGCATCTTTCTGGTGAGTCATTTTACTGAGGAGTGCTTTATAATCCAGACACATAGAAATAGTTTGATGATATTCTGAGAGTCTTCACTCCCCCACTCTCCCACTTTCATTTCTTGCTTGCTTTAGATTAAACCAGTCTTGGTGAGCTGAAGTCAAGGGCTCTTTATTTGCAATTATTGTATGAATTCTCTTCCTTTTCTCTGGCCCTGTCAAATTGATTGAGAACATTCACAGCTGTGAAAGTTAGTATTCTCGTTTTCGGGGAACGAAAAAGAATTGCAGCATGAATTTATTCAATACTGAAGGACCACGTCTTCCAATCCTATATAATTAGGCATTAATCTGCTTCTCAGAAAGTAGAGAACCTACAACAAACAGGCTTCCGTAGCTCTTCACAGGGAGGGCCCATACAGCCAGGGTCCTTAGAGACAGACTCAGCCAGATGCTCTTTTAAGATTTCATGTAGCTATAAATGCTAATATAGTGACACAAACCTCAGTTTATAAGTAGCAGCAATTATGTTGGGAAATAGCAGGAAGGGAAATCTTTTTTATTGGATGGCAAATGCAGCTAGAAGTTCTTAGTATAACACACACTGCTGGAAATGTTATTGCCTAAGGTCATCTCTATTACTTTATCTATTGCACATCTGATGTTCACTGAGCAAAGCTGTGACCTTATGAGATGATGTTGTCTTAGAACAGAAGGTAAACACCAATCTTTGGAGTAGATGACTGAGGTAGTATTTTTTATTAGAGGCAGATGAATACAAGCGCTTGAAAAAAGCCATGGCAAGGAGCTGAAGAGGAATGGAGTGCTCTGCTGTATTTTGCCTGTGTTTGTTGAATGGCTTATTATCACCCCAGCAAAGTAGAATTTTTTTTGTATGTTTTGTCATCTTTACTTTACATATATGGATATTTTTCCTGTGTGTACGTCTGTGTACCTCCTGTGTGCCTGGTGTCCATGGAGGCCTGAAGAGGACATTGGATCCATCAGAGTGACACCACATGGATGCTGGGCGTTGACTCGAGATCCTCTGAAAGTGTTCTTCACCACTGAGCCATCTCCCAAGCCCCCAGGTTCTTTCTTTAACTTTAAAAGGTACTTTACCAAGGCTAGGAAGCATGGTCAGCAACAGGAAGCCTGTTTCTCAACATTTTGAATGACAATTGGGTTGTTGAGTGAGTTTGAGGCATTTGACCTTCCTTGAGAACCTAGTTGGCTTGATGACTAGGCTACTCCCTGTTTCATAACAGCTGAGGCTTGTAATCACCAACCTTTTGATTTTATTCTTAAATGTTTTATTGTGTGTGTGTTTGGTGCATTTACAGGTATCTGTGTATATTTATATGTGTAGGTTCACACACATATATGAGTGCATAGAGATCAAGGTCTGACGTTGCTGCTGGGCATTTTCACCTGTGTCTTTCTACCTTATGGATTCTTACTGAATCCTGAGCTTATCAGCTCAGCTAGAGTGGTTGGCCAGTAAGCCTCAGGGACTCTACCTGCCTTCCTCTCTCCAGACCACCTACCACTGTTACTGGTGTTGCACATGCATGCCATTGAGTCTAGCTCAGTGTACCATTGTGGTACCACTGAGCCATCTCCTTAGCCCTTTGAGTCTAGGTTCTATTACTAGATGTTTCTGTAGTAGAATATGACCCTGCCTGAAAAGGGTCATCTTTGCTCATGTCTGTGGTGGTATATTTTCTTCTTCTTTTGTTGTTTGATTATACACTGTTTTTTAAATCAGGAAGACACCTGTTTAAAAAAACTTAAACAGCTCACATTTAGATATCAATCATTAAAATATAATGGTAAACATAATAGTCTTATCCCAGGGGAACTTACTGCAGAGGCTTTGTTAAAGGAAATTCATCATACATTTATAATCCAGAGAGTTTTAGACTGTTCATCTGAGATATGTGCAGTTTGGACCAGGGAGTGAAATTATGTCTAAAATGTGTACATATCTAAAGGAATGACACAATAAATGTTAGCCTTCTTCTCTTTTTCCCCCTTATTTAAAATAATTCCTGTGGTCATTAGTCACCACAGAATTAAAAGATAAGCACTGAGTTACCATGAAAATTATCTTTTGGTTCTATTCCTTAATACATGATCAAATTAAAAAATATTTTGATGCTTTATATACATAGATGCGGAAAGTATTTTATTTCCCAGAGGCTCAATGACTTAGAAGATAACAGAGATGGAATAGCAAGAGATTATGTTTGTCTTGTATGCAGGCAAGAGGAGACATCTGAAACTGGGAGAAGCTAAGCATAGAAATTTCATTATATATTATTTTTATAATAGCTCCTCTGAAGCTCATTACATTTCTAATAATAAAGTGACTTTTGAATTGATAATCATTACTGATGGCGAAGTCTTAAAAATTAACATCTGAACAAAATTAAGGGGTAGATCTTTTAAGATCATATCCTACTCCTACATCAGAATAAGTGAGGGTAGAGAGGCAACCAGGGAGAAGCCTAGGGCTGAACATTAGAGAGCTGCAGAATTGTCTAGAAAGTGAGAGGCAAGTCCAGGCAAGTTCAGGACAAGAGGTGAAAAATCATGAGCAATCCAAAGTTAATCCAAGAGAAGAGCTGAGACTGACAGGGGGGGAAGAACATCAGCAAATATATGAAGTGTGTTTTGCAAGAGCATCATCCTGTAGTTCCATGCTGCATTTGCCAGTGCAGTGCCTGGGAATGAAGACAGCCTTGAGACTTGGAAACAGGAGGATACTTTTATTTTTGAAGATAAATTTAACAGGATAATTTTGAATGAATCTGTTTCAGACAAATGTCCTGGTTGTGGTCTAGAAAATAGATTTAACTAAACAAGACCAGAAGTTTCTAAAGAAGTGGACCTCATTTTACTTTGCCTTATAGGGGAGAAAATAATAATTACTTTTGATCCATTCTCAAGAACTGTAGGCCACAAGTGCTTTTCTTTTAGAGTGTGCCATTATGTGTTGACAGTGCTTGGATGGGGGAATTTCTGTTAGAAGAATGTGAGAGAGCAGTGTGCTTGCTTTTGAAGTGTTGCCATATTCACTTCTAAAGTAATTATTTTGTAATGCAAACATGTTTTGGGTCAAAATGTATCATGCCATTCTGACAGATGTAGTGGAAAGGGCACATGACCTTGTCTGTTTCCCACAGTTGACCTCTCATGGCCCTATGTCTGATTTCATGAAAAGCAACTATGTTTGTAAGGATGAAATGATATATATAAGGTGTTACTCCTAACTTGTGACACACACATCAGTTATCATCACTTGCATCAGCATTATCATTCTAGATTCAAGTCTAGAAAAAATGTCACAGAATGTGGAAACATTGTCACATACAGATCATGAGCTATATGGAAGAGGGGATGGATGCCTAGACTACTCAGTTGTGGGAACACTTAGACCAGCATGCTGACGACCTCTAATTCCTCTGCCTTTGATTGGTAATGTGAGATAGAGTATCATCCATTCCAGAGGTTAAACCAGAGTGGATCGACTTTGGATGGTGGTTGGGTCACAGACTGTCCTAATCTCATGAAAACCCACATGTTTCTGCTTCAGCCACACTAGGCTCCTTTACCACAAACATTTTTTTTTTCTCAGTGGTGTTGCCAATGCCATGACCTTGGTCTGAAATATTCTTCACCGGACAGAATAACACTTTAACAAAAAAATTTTTACTCTTTTTTGTTTGTTTGGTTGGTTCTTTGGTCATGTATTTCTTGAAAGTATGAGTGAAGTTCCCAGCACTTCTCTCAGTTTACCAGCAGGTATTTGTCATGTATGAGTTGGCTATTCACTTACTGTTGTTGCCAAGGTGTGTACTTCATGAGTTGTCATGTGATGAGTTCCAGTGTTTTGGGAGAAATTCAGAGAGTGACATGGCATGGACCAAAGATTAAGCTTTAATGGGGATAGGGGAACCTTCAAGGCCAGGATACAGCAAGAAAAATAAAGGTACAACTTTTCTATTTTCCTATAGATAGATGTACGGCTAGAGATTTTTCTGGCCATGAAGGCATATGCTCCTATGGAGGCTCATTTTCTGCTATTGACTTCTCCTTTTAGAGGTAAAAATCTGAAACAGGTTCATCAATAGGGGATTAATTGCTTAGCCATCATCCAGTTTGGATGTGTTTACTACTGAAGAGGAAGGTTCAGTTCCTGAACTGGACTCTGGCTCATGGAAAGCTAGAGCATTCTTTGCTGAGACTGGAGACCTCTGGTTTTATAGGGAGTTCCATTGGGGGGATAATCTCTAATTCTGGGGAAGAAGCAAGTAGTTTGTTTTGATTGGTTTCACTTTTGGGAAAAAATTCTCCTTTTATCATATAATGTATAATAGTGACTAGGCAATGACAGATATTAATAAATATTTTAACTCATAAAGGGATTGATATCTGAAAAAAGTAATAAAGGGCTTTAGAGACAATGTGTGTATTAGAGTTTGCCATTATGTTGATACCAAGAATGTATTCTTTTGGGATACCTGGTAAGGTTATAATGTCTTTGGAGGGATTTGTTTATGCTATAGAATCTGAGCATCTATGGCATGTTCTAGTTGAACTATATGTTCTGGTGAACTATAGACATCCTATAAGCCATGTTGTGACAATTTAGACCTCTGGGCCATATAACCCATATTTACTGCAAAGAAGTACATTTCCCAGAGCACACACAATAAAAAGGATGTATGGACTCACTATTTAGTTTCTCTCCATTGTCTCTTTGAACCTTGTAATCGCTTTGGCTTCCAGATCCTCCTGGGAAGAGTGGAATTAGCAGGCAGGAAATACTTTGTCTAAGGAAACTTATAACATGTTCTCCTATGCCTCATCTTACCAATAACTAAAATTCCTCAGGAATCAGTAAAAACCTGGGATGAATATATTATTTTTACCCTCAGCAGAGTCTCTTAATGCAAATAAAATATCAGAGCTTCCCAGAAAGACTAGCTGGGCAGTGCCAAGCCAGCAGTCTTGGAAAAAAAAATAGAGAATGGGATGATAGCAATTGAAAAGACCTAAAGATTTTTTTAAAAAAATCTGTGATGAGGGAGGAAGGTAGAGAAGTTGCTATTGGTACTCTATGTGGTAAAGGTGGGTGGTATTCAAGTAGGCAAATATGGCTACCAACCCAAACAGAGAATGCTTGCGGATGTTTCATGGACATCTAGGGATATAAAATAGTTAATGGCTAACTCTCTTAAAATTATTAATTTACTTATAACAATTTAAAAAATTTTATATTTAAGATAATAATTACATTTCTCCCTTCCCCTTTTCCCATCCAAACTATCCCATATACCCTTCCTACTTTGCTACAAATGCAGATCACTAATTTTATATGTATATTATTATTAGTTATTATTATGTATATGCATGAGTGTGAGATATTTGTCTATATGATATGCACATGTGTCAGAGGACAACTGTCAGGAGATGTTTTATCCCTTCCACCGTGGGTTCTGGAGATCAGTCTCAGGTGGTTAGTCTTGTGAGATCAGCCCTTTTACTCTCATTGAGTCATCTTGCCAGATCTGTTTTCTTGTTTTTTTTTTTTTCTTGATCTCACTGCCCTTTCCCTTTCTTCACATTCAACTCCTCTTAAGATGATTTTATATTCAGCAGCTCTAAATTTTATTTAATGGTTCAAACCATGGTGGACAATGCCCATTTTTCTTTGACTTGTAAATCCAAATTGCTTTTGGTTGACACATAATTTGTCCAGAACAGGTCAGAAATTTAACTTCAAAACAATCACGTATGGCTAGAGTTCTGGTTCCTATAGTAAACAGCTTCTAGAGGCCTTCTCTATGGATGACAGATAAGAGAGAAAGGGTTGTCTCATTGCCCAATCACGCATCTCTATAGAGGGATCCTGTCGGGAAGGGGCAGAAGCAGGGATGAGGTGGAAATTTGAATGGACATTCTGGAGATGTTCAGGAAGGAGACAACTGGAAACAAATGGTATGGGTGAAAATCATGGATGGAGACCTAAGAGGAGTTTCTGACATGAATTCACTTACTAGTTTAGGAAAACAGGTCTTGGCCTGCTTTGTGTGTTTTCTTTTATTTTTCTCTTTATCTTATAACAAAAGGAATATGTTTTGAGACAGGTTGGGGGAATTAAATGTACTGAAGAGTACTAATTCGTCCTAAAAGGGCTCAAAGGTGATCTTTTTCCTACCCTTGTTACAGTCTGTTACCATGGTAGGCAAACTCTGTAGTCACCTGAGCCTCTTATTAATCTCCTGGCCCTAGGACTTTCCTATCTAAAACTTTTTATCTGTTCTCCTTTATCCAGCGACATTTGCTTTAGCTATTATGTGGAGACGTTAAACCATGTCAAAGGCTTTCTTTTTTTAAAAGAGGAGTGCCTTGCCTCCACTTGCTCATTGTCCTGTGAATAAAAAAGATCTTCAAAGGCTGCTATGGGGAGGAAGAACAGTGTCTCTTTGCTGCATCCCCAGTTGACGAATCTTAATCAAAATGTTCTTTCCCATAGCCTCTGTACTTCTGAAATACCGTTCAAAGGGTTTATTTTAGAGTCTATGTTTCATTTAAGTCCCTCTGCATATCAAATATTAAGTTCAGAGACATTCATGCCCTCCCTGGGGTGCTCTTCATTCCTCTCTTCATACTCAAATTTCTCCAAAATAGTTTTTTCGTTCTCTTTTGTTATTCAATGTTGTTTTCCATTGGGATCTTTTTCTTAGAAGTGAGGAGATAGATAGCTATGAGAATCAGTTTGCAGCTTACAGGGCATAGGGTTTTGTAGTAGGTGGTCTTTTCTTAGGAAATGAATACACAAATGAGTTTTATAATTTACATTCCTATTAAACTACCTGGATTTGGCTTTCCTACCTACCATTATGAGAAAAAAATTTATTATAGAGTTTATCATATGGTTCACATGTGTTCCTTGTTGCAGATTTAATCTCCATTCTCATATTCTAATGGCATTTGTGTATGGGACGCAATCAGAATCTTATTCCCAGCTCTGAAAATATTTATACCTCTTCTTTTCTTCAATGTTCCTTGAGCTATAAATGCAGAAGCCATTGTATAGGTGTATTTGTTGGCGATAGGTTTCCCATGATCTATTGGTGCCTGTATTGTGTCTAGTTGTGGTTTTCTGTGATGATCTTTCCAAGGCAGAGTTGTTAGCTTTGAAACCATATACATACAAACAATAAAAATGGACTCAGTAGGTTGTATCACCTAGCTGTCTTTATCTATCTATCTATCTATCTATCTATCTATCTATCTATCTATCTATCATCTGTCCATAATCTATTTATTTATACTCATACACATACATACACACACACACACACACACACACACACACACACACAGACACAAATGCATGCATTTAACAAATAGAATAAAATAAAA
Organism: Montemys delectorum; assembly: GCA_019843815.1. Taxonomy (NCBI): domain Eukaryota; kingdom Metazoa; phylum Chordata; class Mammalia; order Rodentia; family Muridae; genus Montemys; species Montemys delectorum. The sequence goes on from JADRCD010203632.1 coordinate 14,095, forward strand.
AGAAGTTAACAGCTTGAGAGAATCATGGTATGGATTGAGGGAGGGTACCTGGAGGGGTAAAAAGGGGAAGGGGAATGGGGAAGAGATGCAATGCTATTTCAGTTAAAAACATTAAAAATTAAAACTAAAAGAGAGTTCTAATTTCTTAGCTGGGCTCATTAGACTTAAATCTTGCCTAGCTCCTCAAGATACCACTTCTGACATGTGAATCATCAATGCAAATAGTATACACAATATACTTATTCCAATATATAAATATATGTATGCATATATACATATATATGTATGTGTGTGTGTGTGTATGTGTGTGTGTGTGTGTGTGTGTGTGTGTGTGACTTATTCTCCCTCCATTTCCGTCATTATAGTTCACCACTGTCTTTCACTGCATTTTGGGTTATAAATACTAGTAGCCACACTGGTTTGTTTTCCCTTTGCAGGATTACAGTTCCTCCCACTACTGGAATGTTCCTGTGTTTCTTCAGTGGTTTTTCATATTTTACCTCTTCATTCCAGTGTCAGTTCCATGGATTGGTCCCCTTTACTGCCCCTCTCAGGTGAGCTCAGTGCTCTATCACTAGTGCCCTGCATGCAGTGTGCACATGCAAGCATAGGTGGGCAAAAGGAAGTTCTCAGCCCGTTGGAATATTGTCATATAACTCAAGTGCTAGGCACATGTTGACATCTATAAGCCAAGAAATTAAGATGGAATAAGTGATAGGTGTTAACGCCTTCCCATTTGTACATACACATGCACATGTCCTCTAGCTAAGAACAACAGCTGATTTAAGCTTGAGGCTCTCTAAGATCTTCAGGTGCTCAGCTCACATTTTAATATACTTTGCTAGAATGTGAAAAAATATGATCAATGAATAGTGATTTACTGTTTTCAAAACAGTTTAGCATTTTATCCCTCTTGATCCTCTCAAGGACTTTGTCAAATAAAGAGGTCATTGCTACTATCTTTGTTTACTGAAACTCTGTAAAGTTAAGCGGTTTATTCAAGATCAGGCAAAGATGACGCAGAAAAGAGAAAAGAACCCTCATATGAATCTTATTGAGTAGAGGTCATCATGATAATGTTAATAGCCTGGAATATTTCAGATGATATGCTTAGAATTTTTAACTGTTGTATATTTTGTATATATATATTTATATTTTTATACTTGATAAGACATTTTGTACTGTGATTGATTGCTATTTTATCTTTTCTAAATGAAGGGGAAAGCTGAACCTTGGAAAAATTATAGAACATACTGTAAATGCTACGACAGTTATCCAGAGGCAAAACTGGAAACTAGGAATTCTTTGTTCCTAAAGGCAATATGTTTGACCTTGTGTTTATTTATAAACACATCTAGCTTCTCTGTTACTACTTCTGACATGTGAACAGTAAATCATCAATGCAAATAGTATATACAATATACTTGTTAGTATATGTACACACACATATATTAATATATTTTAATATATATTAATATAATTATATGTTAATATAAATTATTAATATATATGCGTGTATATATACATTACTTATTCTCCCTCCATTGCAGTCATTACAGCTCACCACTGTCTTTCTTGTGTTTCTTGGGCTCTTCATCACAGGATGCAAAACGTGGTTTGCAGCAATGATAAAACTCAGCTCAAACTCTGCTGAATAGTAAGTCTGATATCCACAGTCATGCATTTCTTTCTTTGTTAAGACTGAGATAGAACACTCAATCTGTCTTTCTTCCAATCTTTAGTGAGCTCAACTTTCCATTAATTTCTTCTTGGTTGAAGCCACCTGCATTGCTCAGGTCAGTTCCAGTATAATACTGCATATGTTTTTCTCAAATGTAGAATCTAGATTGAAGTATGT
>JADRCD010203633.1:599-26620 GCA_019843815.1 Montemys delectorum
ATTAGAAATTTGTTGATTGTCATCCAATGGTCTCTCTAATTTGGTAACTGGAGAAATAGGTCTAACATTGTACAATCTATATACACTTTCAGCTTGTTTGTTTGTGACAGTGTCTTGTATACAACATAAGGGTCTTGAAATCTTGCTTCTCCTATCTCAGCCTCTCTATTAGTAGTATTGTTTATTTCATGTCTTTACACTATACTATGGTTTTCAGAACAGCTTATATATTTCAAAAGTATTTATATACACAAAAGAAACATAGATCATTAACTAAGGAGGTTGCTTGTAAGAGAACAACAAAGAGTGAGACTGAATGCTTTGCCTGATGTTTGTAACTCTTGTATCAAGTTTGAAGAAGAGGATTTTATGTTACTCTTTCTTTGAGATGAATGCTTTTCCAAATTATCACAGCTAATGAACCAAATTCTTACCCTCACTCAATGTCCGTGCCACCCTCCAAGCAGAACCATTGTTCATTGAAACAGTTGGTGAATGACTTTATGGATAGACCATCTTGATACCTACACCATTTCTTACATGAATGTAACCTGCTCTCTGTGGGCTGAGAATAAAGTCACTCACTCAAGTCAAGTAGCTTTGACCATAGCAGGAAGTCTGTATCCAAAAATTGAGCCTACAATTCATTTCTTGGTGCCCCAGAACTATCAACTCTCAGCTTAGCTATGATGGAGGTAAAATCCTTTGGTGATGTGAGGGTCATTGAAGTACAGCCTTATTACAATGAAATCCAGTGTCTAAAAATTGTTCTTATTTTGGGCTTGTACCACAGTAAGAGCCAAGATTTTAAACTCTACTAAATACAAAACAAACAAAAAGACTTTATATATTTATGTTCATTTAGGAAAATACCAGTAGTGATGTATTATTTTGAAGTATGCAGTTAATATGTTTGGAGTTATTATAATTTATATTGAGAAAAATGTACTTTCACAGTTGCTGTAGACAAGCATCTACATAAGACTGTTAAATTGATTGTTGTTTTATATCAAACAGCTTTTATAATGCTTATTTGTATTGTTATAATATTTTATAAATGTTACGGAATATGACAAAAAAATAGAGATCATTAAAATCGCCCTCTGTTACCTCTCAGGGGTTGAGTTGGCCATCTATTGTGGAAGGCACAGGGCTCAGATGACTCTAGCTGGATCTGACTTTCCTGCCATCTGATTTCCATGGTTCTAGGAAGTACTATGCAAGCTGCCAAGAGAAGGAAACAATGAAACAGCACCACCTGTGTGACAATGACCAGCATGGGAAGATATGCATAGAGGCATGTGCAGTAAGAAATACTTACCTATTTGTGGTAACCAACAGCTGTCTAATTGGAATTAAAGCCAAGTCAAATCAAAAAGAAGTAACTCCCAGTATGGGAAATGTAGCCAGCTTTCTAGGGCTACTGAAACTTAGAAAAAAATATACTACTGCTACCTTGTAGGATTGGCACAATTCCTTACTATACTTGAAATCTTTTCCTCACAGGTAATTTTAGTTACTACCCCTCAGAAAAGCTATATTGAACAGTAAAAGAACACCATAAGAGGAAAGCTCAACTGGACAGAATGCAGAGATCAACAGATCATGTGGAGCCCAGGCCTGACAGATACATCTACATCACAGTTCTTGCATTTATGGCTCAAAGAATACCGTGAAAGAAAGGGCAGAAAGATTTTAAGAACCAGACAGTAGCGACTCTGCTGTGAAACTGTCTCTTCTAGAAATAACCACAGAATTGAGAGTGAAAGAGAGGCAATATCAATGGCCATGCTAATATGAAAGGTGAACTATTTTCAAGAGGTTCTTCTCTGAACCAGTGACTGCTTAGAGAAGAGTTAGCCTCTCCTAAGGATAAAGCTATCCAAACTGGATTTGTTAGCCTTGAAACACACCACCACCAAAATGTGACTTACTAGTTTCTATTAATATTATCGGTGCATATACTGTGTGTGTGTCTGTTGTCTCTGTTTGTCTGTGCACACGTGCATGCGTATGTGTGTGTGTGTGTGTGTGTGTGTGTGTGTGTGTTTAACAATACTAATCAAGAATAACAGGCTACCAAATTGAAAGTAGGGGACATGAAAGGGTTTGAAGAAGGGCTTGTCGGAGGAAGGTGGCGGGGGTAAGGGAGAAATTAGGTAACTCTGTAATAAAGATATTTCAATAAAACATATTTTTAAAAATATCTAGTGCCAAATTACTTTTGAGAATTAAACTCCACTAAACTATTAGCTTCCCATCACTACTCCTCTTACTTGCCCTTTACTGCATCAAGGTTAGAATGAAGTGAAAGTGTAAGTATATACGTAAAATGAAAACTAACATTTCAAGCTACGTATGAACAGCTGTAAAATGACGTCACTGTGAGTACTGTGCAGATATAAACATATGCTACTCTGATTTCAATATTTTTTTCATGGCTCATGATGTTAAAAAAAGTGTTTACTTGAAAAGTCCAAACAATGCGGGTTAGAGTACATAAACACAGGGTAGAGTACATAATAGAACGCATGCCCCTTCTCTCCTCTGAATACTAACCGGAGATATTTTCATGAATCTAAAATGGACAGCACTGACCTATTTCTGTATCAGTAAGTTTTACATCTTCTCTGTTTTTGCCTATTTTAGGAAACAATAACTTTCATGTTTGAATTAAGGCTTTGCAATGATACATTGTAGCTTCGAAAGAGCAAGGCAGGGAAGTCTTCTATTACCAGCATATATTTTATTATTGTAGTTAGTGTTCCCTGTGGTATATTCAATAAAAACACCCTGCCAGAATATTTTTAAGTCTCTAAAATAAAACTAGTTTCAAACAAAGAAATCATTTGAAATCTACGTGAAAGCAATGAAAAATATAAGTAATTGAAATTAATGCGTTAATATTAATAGATTAACCCAAATCTTAGGGAAGGATATTGGGCATTTTTTAGTAATTTACATAAAACTTAATTTTAGCATTTCTTTTTTTTTCTTTTCTTTCTTTCTTTATTTATTTACTTACTTACTTACTTATTTGTTTTATACTTCATATTTTATAACCCCCTCCCCTCTCCACCCTCTGACTGTTCCACATCCCATACCTCCTTCCCACCCCACTCTCCACAAGGCTTTCCCCACCCCCTTCCCCACCTCTAAAGCCTCTGGGTCCTCCAGTCTCTTGAGGGTTAGGCACATCATCTCTGAATGAACACAGACCCAGCAGTCCTCTACTGTATCTGTGTTGGGAGCCTCATATCAGTTGGTGTATACTGCCTGGTTGGTAGTCCAGTGTTTGAGAAATCTTGGAGGTCCAGATTAATTGAGACTGCTGGTCCTCCTACAGGGTCACACTCCTCCTCAGCTTCTTTCAGCCTTCCCTAATTCAACAACAGGGGTTGGTTGCTTCTGTCCATCGGTTGGGGGCAAATATCTGCATCTGACTCTTTCAACTGCTTGTTGAGTCTTCATGAGTGTTGTCATGCTAGGTCCCTTTTTGTGAGTAGTCCATAGCCTCAGTAATAGTGTCAGGCCTTGGTACATCCTCTTGAGCTGGATCCCACTTTGGGTCTGTCTCTGGACCTTCTTTTCCTTGAGCTCCTCTCCATTTCCATCCCTGTGGTTTTTTCAGACAAGAACAATTATGGGTGAAAGTTTTAACTGTGGAATGGCACACACTTGCCCCATCCCTCACTTGATGCCTTGTCTATCTGCTGTAGGTGGGCTCTGTAAGTTCCCACTCCCTATTGTTGGGCATTTCATCTGAAGTCCCACCCTTTGGGTCCTAAAAGTCTCTCTTTCCAGGTTTTTAGTGCATTCTGGAGGGTCCCCCTAAACTCCTACCTCCTGAGATTGCCTGTTTCCATTCTTTCTGCTGGCTCTTAGGGCTGAAGCCTTTTCCCTCACACAATACCAAATGTCTCCTCTGTCCCCTATACCCCTTCCACACTTTCCCTCCAAGGTCCCTCCCTCCCTTCCCACATGTGATTGCTTTCTTCTCCATCCCAAGTGGGATTGAATTGTTCTCACTTTTGCCCTTCAGCTTGTTGACCTTTTTGTGTTTTGTGGACTGTATCTTGGGTATTCTATATTTTTGTTTGTTTGTTTGTTTGGCTAATATCTACTTATTAGTTTGTTACCATGAATGTACTTTTGGGTCTGACTTACCTCACTCAGGATGATATTTTCTAGTTCCATCCACTTGCCTGCAAAACTCAGAATGTCCTCATTCTTAATAGCTGAGCAGTATTCCATTGTGTAAATGAACCACCACATTTTTTGTATCCATTCTTCTGTTGTTCAGCATCTCTTAATTATTTATCATTTGAAATATGATATTTCAGATGATACACTTTACATTTAGTAAGATTTAGTTTACCTCTTCATTATCTGATTACCACTGTATGTAAATTAGAGTTTTAGTTCTATGCTATATACAGAATTACATGTGGGATGATAGCACTATGATGTTTTGTATTTCCCATTTTAATACAATCATTATATAGATATATAGAATTATTAATAGTTTAATATAAATTACATTAAAGATAAATCATTAATTTTTCGATTTATGCATATCTTAATGTATATAAATTAATTTTAATAAGCAAATACAGATCCTACTTTATAAACCAAATACACTGGATTTTTATGTACCATATTAAGCAGTTCAATGAACTATTCTAAAAGAAGAGAATGTCTAATTTAAAACTGATAAGAGGAAAAAGAGAAATATCCATATTTGAAAGGGTGACCCATGCTGTACACTTTGGGATATACCACTGCTCATCTCAGAACCATTACAGAGCTTACAAATCCACCCCACAATTCAGAAAGCTCTTAAAAATGTACCCACACGATCTTAGTACTTTTCTATGTTAACTACTGAGGTACAGTACATAAACTCCAAACACAGATTCAGGTTAATGAGGATTTATTGTTTCTCACAATCTGTGGTTCACTGGATGTCCAGCTGGCTGGTAATTCTGTGGGTACTGTCAACTGTGTCCCAATTTAGGCTCTTCTTGAGTCTTAGGACCTTATAATCTCCATCAAAATTATTCCTTCCTAACTACAGATAATTAAAATGAACTTACACTGAAATATAGTGGGCCCTAAGCAATTTCAGTGGTAGTTACAGTAAGATTGCCACATGTTGAAACGGAGACAAAGGGAAGTGTGCTAAAATCGGAACTTGGAGTGACATTGCTTCTAGCCGAAGGTGATTGCAAAACCATAGCAGTCTTCTTTCAGTGATGCCATGCGGTATTTCTGCTGGCATTTCATTTTTGTGCTTCAACTTCTAGGGATGTACAGCAAACCATTCACTTTGAAGTTTCTCTGTGAAAATAGCCTTAGGCAATTCATATACTTGCTTTAATATATAATGTTGATGAGTTGTAAATACCCTTTTTTTTTTAATAAAGATATTTTCTGAAAATTATTAATCTTTGAAACTATGCTCCCTGATATTACCACTGAGGCCTTTGTAAGTCAATGATATCTAATCTGATCCAGTTATTTCTATTGAGAGATCCTAAGGAATATTTAATATGCTATTTTGTTATTCCAAATTAATATTTCAACTTCACAAGGAATCAGCAATGCATTTTTCAAAACATTATTTCTCCAGTTACTTGTTGGTTATGGGTTTTCTTAAACATTTTATTTTGTGTCTCCTGTTCCTGCCCACCCTTTGCAACCTTACCCAAAAATAGAAAAAGGGGGGGAAAAAACAAACCTCATCCTGGAAATTATGGTGTATCACAGTATGTCCCACACTATACCCTTTTGTCCACATTTCTTTGGTTGCAAATGTTCAGTGTAATGAGTCATTGGTCTGATTCACAGCCTCTGACTTCTGCTACACTATCACTAAGAATCCTCTTAGATATCCTGTTGTCAGGAAGATCCTGTTATTTTGTACCTGTAGGACTGGCTCCTTCACACATCCCAGAAGTTCATCAATAGTGTAGATGTTGGGATGAGCTAACACAAAGCCCTGTATCTAGGCCTGAGGGGTATCTGAGCTGGTCAGGCCCAAAGCACTCCTGCATCTACACCACAAGTTTGAGCACTCCTGGCCTGCCTAATTGCCCTTTCCAATGCTGCGGTCAGCAAGGGGTAGAGCCAACTCTCCTACTCTCATGCCTCTGGGCTGGCTCATTCATGTTCACACAAACTAGGCCAGTTCTAGTGTGCTGCCTAGGAGAGGTGCTGGACCCACACATTTTAGTATTACTGTCAATGAGAGACTGGTCCAATTCTTCCACTCCCATGACCCTGAGGCCAGCTTTCTCACCTGCCATAGAGGAATGGAGGAGAGGGACAACAGAGGAGAGGGGAACATTTGTCCCTCCTCAGGGCTGACTCACCCATGCTCTACTTGTGCTCCACAGGTGAGATGCACAGTTCATTCTCCAGAATGCTACAGTGAGGGGCTGGACTAACTCTCCTGCTCTCCTGACCCCATGCCAGGTCTCCTGCCTACTATGGTAAGGCAAAAGATGAGGGTAAGGAAGGTATCTTTTCCTTATTTATGCCACCACACAGAAGACAAGTGGCAAGATCAGCTAGTCAACACTTATTCTGTTGGGGTCACCTCACCCATAACTCCCACAACTAGGACTAGCTCAATTGTGATTGCTGGGCCATGTGTAGGGACTCTGCTCTTCTGAGTACTGAAACTGGCTAGGGGCAAGATCAGATTTCCAGCTCTCACAGGCCCAAGGATCTCTCTACCACTGTGCCAAGGTGAGGAGCGCGACTATTTTTCCATAGTTCCTAGCCATTAACACATCTCCAGGTAGCAGACCAGAGACTTCTGCCTGGGCTTTGGTGGAAACAGACCTCTGATGCTGTAGGGCTATGGACCCAGAGATGTCCCCCAGTCACAGTACAGTCCAGAACCATAGCATGCTCTCAGGTGGCATCACTGCATACTCACATCAGGCCCTACCTTTCTATCCCCTAGTCTACAATTCTGCCTCTGTTCATTGTGCCTATATCCTTCTGTTTCTCTCTTTTTTTTTTCTTCCCAATTCTCCACCACTTACTTGCTCCTCTTAATGGCACCTGGGACATCTGAGTGTCTTGGGTCATCTCAGGAGTGATCTTAGAAGTGGTATTAGAAGTGCTATAATGCCTGTGCCATATGACAACTGGCATGGGTCATCTTGGATGTGGCCTGCCCTCCCAGGCCTGCACTAAGTAGGACTGGTGGTCATCTCAGACTAGCCCACTGTCCAGACCCCATGGTACCAGACTAATTGAATTCTCTGGTTCACTCCTGACCTGGGGTCCATCTGCATGGCTCATGGGGGTCCATGATATAATTTCTTAAATTCATAACCAAATTTTCTCTTTACCAAATTCAATGTACTCCTGGCAAAGACTAGAGGAAAGGCTCGGTAGTTAAGAGCAAATGACTGATGTTCCAGAGAATCCAATTTGGTTTCGAGCACCATATATGGTGACTCATAAACATCTGTAACTCCAGTTTCAAGAAACCCAATTCTCTCTCGTTGCTTCCACCAGATATTAGACATGTGATATCCTTAGGCAGGCTGGCAAAATACCAATACACATAAAAATATTTTAACTTTTTAAAATAATGTTTTTTTTAAAGAGGCCTGGCAGGGTTGGACCTGCCTGCTATGGAAGACTACTATGGAGGTGTTAGACAATGGACAGGATCTAGGTAAAATATAGAAAAATTCAGGTTGCTAAACCTCAGTAAACACATGGAGAATGACCTCAGGAATGAGTGATAAGACTTGCTTTTGTTTTACTGAGTATGTAAGCATAGTGTAGATTAAATAAAGGGAACAGAAGGAAAGTTTACATAACTTTTTATTAAATGTTTTCTTTATTTGCATTCCAAATTTTATCCCCTCTTAAACACCCCCTATTCCACCATCACCCCTACTCTCTAGCCCATTCACTCCTGCTTCCTTGTCCTGGCATTCCCCAACACTGGGGCTTCAAGCCTTCATGAGACCTAGGGCCTCTCCTCTCATGTGTGTCTTTGCTATATATGTGGCTGGAGTCATGAGTCCCTCCAGGTGTACTCTTTGGTTGGTGGTTTAGACCCTGAGAGCTCTAGGGGTACTGGTAGGTTCATATTGTTGTTCCTCCTAAGGGGCAGCAAAATCCCTTCAGCTCCTTGGGTTCTTTCTCTAGCTCTTCCATTGGGGACTTTGTGCTCAGTCCAATGGATGGCTGTGAGCATCCACTTCTGTATTAGTCAGGCAGAGGCAGAGCCTCTTAGGAGACAGCTATATCAGGTTCCTGTCAGTAAGTACTTGTTGGCATCCACAATAGTGTCTAGGTTTGGTAACTGTATATGAGATGGATCCCTAGATGGGACAGTCACTGGATGGCCTTTCCTTCAGTTTCTGCTCCGAACTTTGTCTCTGTATCTCCTTCCAGAGGTATTTTGATCCCCCTTCTAAAAAGGACCGAAGTATCCACACTGTGATCTTCCTTCTTCTTGAGCTTTATAGAGTCTGTGAATTGTATCTTGGGTATTCCAAACTTCTGGGCTAATATCCATGAGTGCATGTCAGGTTTGCTCTTTTGTGATTCATTTACTTCACTCAGAATGATATTTTCTAGTTCCATCTATTTGCCTAAGATCTTCATGAATTCACTGTTTTTAATAGCTGAGTAGTACTCTACTGTGTAAATGTACCACATTTTCTGTATCCATTTCCTCTGTTGAAGGACATCTTGGTTCTTTAGGTTTTCATAACTTAGCTATCATGGATGCCCAGTGCTGTATCTTACTAATGACAGATATTCACTTGGACAATGGCTAGTCCCTTAGGTAATAGTAACTACAGCTCTCAACCGGTAAGCTTGTTTCAGCAGGATCGACTCAGCAATTGACAGAGTTGAAAATTCCACTTATTCTTTAAGCCAATAAATACATGACCAGTATTACGGATTTGTTTTAATGTAGACATGTAATATATTTATGATAACCTTAGGAAATAATGTACAGAAAAGTATTCTTTTTTTAAAGATTTATTTATTATTATTATATATAAGTACACTGTAGCTATCCTCAGACACTCCAGAAGAGGGCATCAGATCTCATTATGGATGGTTGTGAGCCACCATGTGGTTGTTGGGATTTGAACTCAGAACCTTCTGAAGAGTAGTCAGTGCTCTTAACTTCTGAGCCATGTTACTAGCTCCCAAAATAGTATTCTTAAGTATTCAGAATAGATAAATATCTTGTGTTTAAAAACATTAAAACATTTGGACAAGCTGAAACAAATAATTGCATTAATATATTAAGTATAAGAATTATACTACTGTATTAATGGTATATATTAATCATGTTCATTAAATAATTGAATTATTATATTAATTTTTTTATTACATTGACAGTAAAGTATTCATATATTTTCATCAACAAATAAAGAGAATATAGATGAATACAGTTTTGCATGATGCTTTTGTTATTTCAGTAAAAAGGGAAGAGATATGTGAAATTTCAAACAGCCCCATATTTTTCTTAAATTGTTAATTCATTTTTACTGAGGCCATCACTCTCTTTGCTTTTATTAAACTGAACTTCCCTTGTTACACTACTGCTATTCTTTCAACATACAACTGAATAGCTGTTTGTTTTTTAAAATAAATGTTCTCTAATTTCTTGATTTCCATATTTATCTATCATTTTATTGAGCAATTTCTTATTGAGCAAGAACTTAAGAAACTATAAAAAGAATTATTCATTTAATGTAAGATATGTACCATCCAGACACAGACACACAGTCACACTGGCATACAGACATACAGGCACCTTCCTGAAGCTCAGTGACTCAAATCATCTCTTATTGAGAAAAATAATTGTATGCTGGAGTACTGGTGAAGGAGACTCCCACAAATTCATATTATGTATCATATTACATCATATCTCACAAATTTACACATATGACAAAGATATGTTCCCCAAATTAGACGTATCCATATTAAAATCACTCCACAGATATTTCTAAAGAAAAAATACGAACAAACATCTATTCTGTTCTATACGTTTAGGAATAAAAAATTAACTAAAATAACATGGGAAATACTGATTTTGTTTCTACATGAACAAACATAGTATCTCTCTCCTCTCCCTCCCTTCCTTCCTCCCTCCTTCCTCTCCCTATCCTTCCCTTCCTTCCTTTCTCTGCCCTTAATCTGGCCTCAAACTCAGTTATCCCCCTGCCTCTGTCTTTTGAGTGCTGAGATTAGAGATGCACCCCGACCCATTAATTAAGCTTTTTTTAATAAAGGAATTAGAAAATCTCTACAAGTTGTATTTTTAAGGTTTAATTTTGTATTTATCTGCATGTGTGCCTTTGTGTGGGGGTTTGTGCACATGAGTGTAGGTCCCAGCCTAAGCCCTGGTTATGGAATTACAGGCAGTCATGAGCCTGCAGATATGGGTGCCTCAAAAGGAACTTAGTTCTACTTCAACCATTTTTAACTAGTGAGGCATAGCTAGCCTTCAGATTATTGTATTACCTGCTAACTCACTGCCTTCCTGCCTCTCCTGGATAAACATAGAATGCCTTTAAGACTCATTGCTTCAAATTGAGAAGAGAGATAGTTGGAATAATAAATCACCCATACATTTTGTTAGTGTCTCAAAACTTTATTCCCATCATTCCTTAATGCACTCTTCAGCTATGAGTAAAGTAGGCATCCTTGGTCTAGTACTAACAATCTCTGAGTAAGACCTACATATTTCAAACACAGTATACCAAACCAGTTCCCTGAAATTTCCCTTTGGCCCTCAATTTTCTCCTTTTCTGTTTAACTAAAAACAACTTCAAGCAGGCAGACAAAAAATATTTGTTTTGTGTAGACTTAGCACGCAACATTTCTGATAGTGTTATACATTTCTAGAAATCCAGGACATTGTCTTTTCTAAATTGGTTTAAGTGTTACAGTATCACTATCGGTGATTATAGTAGTCCAGTCTGTATCCAGTTACTGCAAATCTTAAGGCTCCTCAAAAATGGTTTTGCTTTTCTAGCTATATATAGCATATGAGGTTGAGGAACCACAGCGGCAGTAGTGTAGTAGGAATCACCTGTGTTGATAGGCCTGAAGAAAGCACACTATGCTGCGTTGGAAGTAATTTGCTTCTTTTGTTCCTATCAATCATCTCAGTAATTCTAGAAGTTCTTAGGATCAAATACTCACAACATGTTCTTACAGCCACTGCCATTCTGTGTCATGATGCCAAATAGAAGGAAACTGTCGAACACAAAACATTTAGGAATAATTTTTTAGCTCTTTCTTTCACCTATGGTCACTAGTGTATTTGCATATTATATGTTATGTTTAAACTTTAAGAACAACAATTTTACTGCAACATACAAAAAAAAAAAGAATTGAAATCAACTTCTTCTGCTGCTGCTTCTTATTCTCTCTTCTTTTTCTTTTCCTAGAAATAGCACTTGTAAGAAAGGCTATCATCAAAACTAATTTTCAGTAATGTGGCTTTTTAGTGCCATAAATGCATAAAATACATTAAAGAACGTTAACTGAATTTTTAAAGACTCCTAATAATACATAGATCTGTTATTTTTTATATTGAACATACAAGTAAAGTCAGAGCTAGAAAATAATTAGGGTGAAGGATAGTAAAATAGATCTCTGTACTGGCTGGTTTTGTGTGCCAACTTGACACAGGCTGGAGTTATCACAGAGAAGGGAGCTTCAGTTGGGGGAGTGCCTCCATGAGATGCAGCTGTGAGGTTATTTTCTCAATTAGTGATTAAGAGGGTAGGGTCCACTTGTGAGTGATGCCATCCCTGGGCTGGAAGTCTTGGATTCTATAAGAGAGCAGGCTAAGCAAGCCAGGGGAAGCAAGCCAGTAAGGAACATCTCTCCATGGCCTCTGTGTCAGTTCCTGTTGCCTGACGTGCTTGAGTTCCAGTCCTGACTTCCTCTGGTGATCAACACCAATATGGAAGTAAGCTGAATAAACCCTTTTCTCCCCAACTTGCTTCTTGGTCATGATGTTTGTGCAGGAATAGAAACCCTGACTAAGACAATCTCATAGATTTAAAAGGTGTATTTTCTTCAAGAGTGAAAAAAATTTTGCAAAGCAAGTAATCCATAATAATATCCACAATTTCTTTCAAACTGAGTGCTAAAAAGTTTCAAAGACACTTATGTAGGAGAAACGTAGCCAAGTAGGCCCACAAGCAATCCTGGGTTATGTGTTGCTGATAATTCATTCCCAGCCAACAGAGAATGTGCTGTCATGACTAGGAACTGTTGGATCAGGCAATGGAGCGAGCCAATGAAAAAGATACAGTACCACGTCTGGCTATTCAAGAGATATTTAGATGCTGGGAGGGGATATAAAGGTTGCCCCAGTTCCTGCAATAAGAGTCTGCTTTTACACTTGCTTGACTTTTTACACTGTTGTTGACATTGACTCTGCACCTTCTTACCCCTGACCCTCCAAGGGTCTTGGTGAGAGTCCCAGGCAACACATTTGGATGTCCATGAAAAGACAGCACAAGGGAGTTCATGCTGCAGCTTGAGTACTTGTGTATGGTTTGAATCAGTGATATTGTTACCTGTTTGTTGTTGTTGTTGTTGTTGTTGTTGTTGTTGTTGTTTTTGGTTTCTTTTTTTTTTCTATTTTTTTTAAATAGGGTCTCACAGAGTAAACCAGTCTGAACTAAAACTCATACAGATCTTCCTGTGTCTGCCTTTTGAGTGTCGGGATTAAAGGCAGGCACCATTATACCTGCCTTTATTCTCTTTTTAAATTATTTTAACTGTCTTTCCCATTCATTTTGAAATATATAAAGTCTAATATCCTGAACACCTGTTCCACTGAAAATAACTAGTAAGCCCATATTAAAACATTAGTATCAATGATAGTAACAACAATCACTTAAAAGGCTTTTGTCCTATTTTATTTAAATTTACATGTGTTTCTGTATTTGTATTTGGGCATATTTACATATTAGCTTAGCTTCTATGGAGGCCAAATGTATCATATTCTCTGGAGCTTAGATCACAGACAGTTCTTCACAGTCTGATGAGCACTGGGAAGTGAAACTGGATTCTCTTAAAAAGTAGTACATTGTATCTTTCCGGATCACCATATTTACTAGTTCACCTGAGCTGGATCTGCTTGAGACATCAAAATAAAGAAGAAATGGGATGTCCTGTAGATGAGCATACTTGGGTGCCATTCATTTCAGAAAGTTGGTGCTCTTGAAATTCTATTTTGGACATGAAGACTAAAGGACTAAAAGAAAAAAAACACGTGCTTAATGTAAAGAGAACGCATAGTTTCCTGCTGGAATTGGAAAGTGGAGTCTTTATTGCTGAAGGCAGCATCTGTTACATACACAGGACTTAGAGGACCGCACCTGCTCTGACCCAAAGCCCGCCTCCCAAGGACTAGCTGACACAGTACCAGAAGATGCTATACAACATCACAACAAAGAGCTGCACACCAGCACAGCAAGTGCTCAGTTTCTTTTCTCTTCCTGTGATGAGGTGCCAAGACCAAGGCATCTCAAAGAAAATAGAATTTATTTGGGTCTTACACTTAAATTTTGACCTATAAGCATGAGACAGAGAGAGCTAACTGAACCAGCATGGGCTTTTGAAATCAAAACCCAGCTCCCAGTGAGAAACCTCCTCCAAAAAACCCACACATCTAAACATTTTCAAACATATCTACAAAATGGAGACCAAGTATTCAAGTATTTGAGCTCATGAGGACATTCACATTGAAACCAAAGCAATCCCTAAATATTCATTATGTAATTATGTCCTTACATAGTTCATTATGTAAGAAATCATCCTTGGAACTAGAAATATTGTTACCATTTCAGTGCTGGTGATGTTATAGAACTTAAAGGAGAATCTGCTACTATCTTTGCTGTGTTCCCCAGGCCTTATGTAGAGAAGCTGTGTTATAGATGTATACTATGGGACTGGGCAGCCAACAATTTATTACTCTTTATATTTTGAGAAGCTGTAGCTTTCCAGAATGATTTATGTATGTTGTAAAGAGAAATTTCTCTGAGTATAAGTATTTGGAATACAGTTAGGAATTATTCTGATTTTAGAAAATGATAGCGAAGAAGAGGCAGAAAGATGGTAAGAAACAGAGGACCTGGAATTCTGCTTGAAGGTTGTGTCTCCTATAAATGACAGGGAAGCTACTACACTCATGATACTTAAACAATATGGCTAGTTAAATAAAATCAGAAAAATGACAATACCAATAGACCTGCTAACTTAGAAAGGAGACATCTGATGGGGGCCCTACTCCTACAGACAATTAATGACTTCTGAGAGATGTGTCCTTCCCATAGACAAGATCCCTGTTATGCAATACTAATTGTCATCTCTGAAGACACACCTTCGAGAACACTAAATAAACTCAGCATTTTATTTTTAGATATTTATACATTTATGTACATATGTACTAACAATGATTAAAGAAAAAAGCCATGAATTTGAGGAGAAATAAGGGAGTAGGATACGGAAGGGACTGGAGATAGAAAAAGGAAGGGGGAAATAATGTAATTAAATTAAATTTATAAATAAATAAATCAAGACAAGACCCCTTCTAAATTTGAGTTCTTATTACTAATAAGTAGAGGGATATAGGGCCAATAGTAGATGAATGTCACAAAAAGTCACTCTAAAGAAAAGTAAAGCAAAGAAAGTGTGGATTGAAATGAATACTTATTGAATTTTAAAACTAAAGAAGCGAGTATAACTTGAACAGATCACAAACAGAAAAAAAAATTCAGAAACATATAATGAAACAAAGGAGACACTCCTAAGTTTGGTGATGGTGAAAACAATTATTCTTACTGGATATCACAAATTTTTAAAAGATCAACATTTTCTTTTTTTCTTTTCTTTTTTTTTTTTAGGTTTTTTGAGACAGGGTTTCTCTGTATAGCCCTGGCTGTCCTCGAACTCACTCTGGCTGGCCTCGAACTCAGAAATCCGCCTGCCTCTGCCTCCCAAAAGATTAACATTTTCAATGGGAATGAAATTTTTCAGAAAGAACTGAGAACTGGTTCATACTCTTCAAAAGAATTCCACATAAAGTGTACACTGAGTAACAGAGATGAATGGAAAATGCACAAATAAAACCTCCCAAGTGATGTCTGGTACAGGAAAGTGATAGCAGGCAGTATAAAGGTAATGACTGGCAATGAGAAGGAAAAGCATGGTTTCCTAAAAGCAAATTCTCAGATTAGTATTGTGGTGTAACTAACTAAGCCTTTTTTATGTAAAAATAATATATTTTGGTCATATTTTCTATTCCCTCAACTCCTCCCAGTCCCCTTCTAGCTCCTTTTTAACCCAAGCTGATTTTTAAATGTCAATCTAAGTAAGAAAATTTTATTAAAACTAGAAATGAAAAATACTGACAAATCAAATACCAAATAACATGTATATAAAACAATTGCTTCTATGTTATACTGTATTAAATATACTTATATACATTTATATGTATGTATATTTATGTCATCTATCAAACATGTGATCTGTGTTATAGTGACAATTATTGGTTTTATGTTTTTATTTTATAATTAATGTATGTGCACACATGTGCGTATTATGTCAGAGACTACTTTTGAAAGTAAATTCTTTTGAATATTACATAACATACATATAAAACTGTTATATAACATTCAAAAGAATTTTTTCTTGATTGAGAAAACTATACAAATACAAAATCCACAATTTTGATAACTGAAAATTGCCAATTGTTTTGCAGTACTTTATTATATTGGGTGTCTTGCCTTTCTTGGGCTTTTAGTTAGCTGATGAATGAATACATTAGACACTTCTGGGTTTTAGTTGGGATTTTACATAGCTTGCATTTTACTTCTTTGGTTCTTTGCTGTTTCTATTAACCAATAGCATTATTTTAATAAGTGTTATAATACTGAAAAAAAAAGGTAAATTCTTTTCTTCTTCCCTTGCATTTGATTCAAGTAATCTGTCTTGTTCACTTGCTTATGCAGATCATTTTGAAATAAGAGAATCCATTTTGAAAGAAATGCTTCTGTTTAAATATTCTTGATCAAAGTGTAGTTAAGTTAGAATTAGAAACCGAAAATAAAAGAATCTGAAAACATTCATTCTGGAATGAAAACAGCTTTTATAAACAACTGATAAGTCCAGGCATTTAGTGTATGATTAATAATCAAAATTGTAAAATATTTTAGAACTGGACTATTAAAAGATAATTACAGTGAAAAGTTATTGATAATTCAAAACATATTTCTTCCAGTTACAGTTTACAGATAATGTAAGAATTGAGTAAACAGGGACACCTCCTAAAAATAGTGAGAGGCAGGAATGTCCATTAAGCCAAAAGACAGAGAGCTTCAGGAGGGTTTACTGAATAAACATCCATCCCCAAGAGATGCCCTAATTGCTGGCAGTAATGTCTGGTTCCAGGAAAAGTCTGGGGGGGGGTGGATCTCCCCCCGCCCCTCCTACATGCAACAGGTATCTATCTCCTCCTTTCCTGGAGGAGAAAGGTCAAAGGAAACAAAGAACAATGAGCTCCACCAATGAGAGATAACCAACTCATGCTGCAAACTTATGTTCTGGGAAGGTTTAAAAAGTGTGTGCTTTTGTTCCTCGGGGTCACCTTTGCCTAAATGTGGGACGACCCCAGTATACTGAATTATTAAAAACCTCATGCAGATTGCAGCGATCTCTGTCTCTGTGTCTTTGTGAGTGGAACGACATCCTGGACATAAAACACAGCTCTCCGAATCTTACAATTTCTTTTAGGTACAATGACATCAGACCCTCTCCTTTCACTATAAGTCCTCTACTTTCTTCAGCATTTTGTCAAATAAAAGGTTGAATAATTATGTCATACATATGCTACTCATAAACACATCCTCCCTGCAAAGTAATGGAACAAATCCATCCTGTCTTACATTTTATGAATAAAAATTCTTTTTATTATAAATTGTATTCATTATAATTATGTTATAATTGCTATGATATATAACTTGACAATGTGCACTATAAATAGGTATTATACACTGATATTATATACTATGCTTGTATCACATATTATATGTTCCACATACCTTGAGTAGTGAGCTATATTTTTTCTCTGGAGTTTTGAATTGTAGAATTTAAATATAAAAGTAATCTTGTGACTTTACAGTATGTGTCACTTTTGAGTATTCTTTTACTATCTCAGTTCTTAAAATAATAAGCATTCTTCCTTTTCCTCCAAAATATGACTAATCAATTACCTTTCTCTGTTTTTCATGTAACATGGTTAAAGAAATAATGGGAACACTAAAGGGTCAATTAAATCAATGAAGGATGTGATGAAGGCCAGCCATGTAGTAAGTGCATGGAGAAGTCTAGTGGGCACAAATGTGCCTGTAGTGTTGAGATATTTGCTCTTTAATGAATATGTGTATGTACCTTCACAAGAAGCAAAGCAATAAAGAAGCACAGATTTTCTTCTCTTTGTTTTCTAACTTTAATGTGATGATTTATAGAACTATATTCAAAGCTGTTTAAATTATTTCTAGCACTCCTACTCACACATGACATTCATGTAATCATCATTATTATTATTATTATTATTATTGCTATTCAGCATAGGACAGAAAAATTATAGACTTCTGGTTAGTTACTTAGAAAGAAACATTAAAAACATAGGCAGAATGATTGCCTGCTGAGATGGTAAAATTCATTATATCATAGAAAAATGGACCCTTACTCATTACATTGACAATGAATGAGTCCAGATCCAAGTTGCAGGACTGCCATTAAAAGATTCTAGTTCATGCTTCTTCAACTTCTTACCTCCAAAGATCAAAGAGGCAGTCTTCATATTTTCAAGGTACCAGTCCCAGCCTCAAATTCGCACACCATTTCACATTTCCTTCTACCTCCATCTCCATCTTCCTGACTGGGAAGTTACGGTCCAAGGTAGATGATTTTGCTAAATGGAAAGTATCAGTTAGCTGTCTTCTTTGCTTGCAGACACTATCAGAACATGAACAATCACCTAGACCTATGGATCACTAATGTAGAGGCAGATTTTTATCCTTTTTAAAAGGACACTTAGTGTGAAGTCAAGTATTCCTAGATAGATAGGATAGGATGAATAGCATATTTGAGGGAACAAACTGTTATTAAATACAGCAATTTACTTTGACAACTTTCATAATAAATTTTGTTAATCATCTAATATTTGTCAATACTTTTTGCTAAATGAAGATAGGCATGCTTGTCTTGTCATCAGATTAATAAAGAACAGGTAATTCAGAATATTTTTGTTCAACAAATAACTCAATGTCTTTGCATTTTCTCTGGGGTGTCAATATTCCTCTAGTTTTGAATCATAGTGTCTCGTGTGGTAGTTCTGTGTAGATGTGGGTACTCATCCTAAACTCACAGTCAATTAAAGTCAGGAAGATCTTATATTATGATCTCATAACCTGAGAAATCGTATTTGTCTCCTTAGACACTATTTGATTTTAAATTAAAAATTATTATGATCTTAAAATCATAATGTTTGATATCAAAGTCTAAGTTGTGGTTCTCCATTTGTGTTATATCTGAAATGTCCATTATTAAAGTCACTATTGGGGTCAACCTTATGTGCTGAACAGGGTGGACTTGTACACTTTGAAGTGAAATCATGAGTTAGTTACTTATCATTTAGTGTTTCTTAAATGCACAAATTAAACTATAGCACATTTACCACATGGCCTACTCACCCACCCATACTATGTTTAACTAGGCATTTCAGGAGATAATACAATATCTGTATTTCTAGATTCCAGATTTAAAACAGACTAGAAACTAAATTCAAGTGGAAGAATTTGGAGAAATAACTACTGAAAAGAACAGTGAAAGGTATCATGTCAGTAATTTTGACATAAGATACTTGTACTGGCTGGAGTTGACACAGGCTGGAGTTATCACAGAGAAGGGAGCTTCAGTTGGGGAAGTGCCTCCATGAGATCCAGCTGTGGGGCATTTTCTCAATTAGTGACCAAGGGGGGCGGGCCCCTTGTGGGTGGTACCATCCCTGGACTGGAAGTCTTGGGTTCTATAAGAGAGCAGGCTGAGCAAGCCAGGGGAAGCAAGCCAGTAAGGAATATCCCTCCATGGCCTCTGCATCAGCTCCTGCTTCCTGACCTGCTTGAGTTCCAGTCCTGACTTCTTTTGGTGATAAACAGCAATGTGGAAGTAAACTGAATACACTCTTTCCTCCCCAACTTGCTTCTTGGTCATGATGTTTGTACAGGAATAGAAACCCTGACTAAGACAATATTTTTTGCTAAAACATCAATTTCCTTCTATATAAAATTTGGAGTTTAAGTATTTTAATATAACAATTAGTTTTCTACTTATGTCTATGTGACACCAAATGATTGTATACATATATATTTTTTATTCAAGAAACATCTATATATACATGTATATATACATATATATATGTATGTATATAGCTTGTGTTATACAAGTAATTGGTTTAGTTGACAGATCTATGAACTGAATTAAAGATTTTTTTTAATGTACTCTAAGAGAAACCTGTGGTTGTTCTGAAACCTTAATAAAAGGTTTCCAGTAAATATCTCATTAAAAATGTCACAAATTACAGAAATTTATGGTAGAGTACGATAACATTTCCTTCTGATCCATCCAACTATGGGAGTAAAGGCAAAATCACTGATGATGGGCTTGAGCAAAGACTGCCCAGGCTCTACTCAAAGACTGAATTTCAAAACTAAAACTTTATAAAACTGATTCTCAGAATGTTGTATTAAAACTGATGCATTTAGGTACAGGTCAATAGAAAATATGTAATGATAAACAATTAGCATTCTGGTTCTTACTGCTCATTCAGAGTTAAGATTCTATTCTTGCCATATCCTCAAGCATCCAGGAATCCAATTCCCTCTTCTGTTCCCTGTAGGCACTGACAGTCATGTGATAGACTTTCACCAACATATGGCCATAGGCACACACACACACATACACACACACACACACACACACACACACACACATATACACACAGACAAAGTAAAAATAAAAATGAATCCTTTTGTTTGTTTGTTTTTCGAGACAGGGTTTCTCTGTGTAGCCCTGGCTGTCCTGGAACTCACTCTGTAGACCAGGGTGACCTTTGTACTCAGAAATCTGCCTGCCTCTGCCTCCCAAGGCAGAAGGATTAAAGGCGTGTGCCACCACTGCCCAGCTATAAAAATGAATCTTTTGTTTTGTTTTGCTTTGGTTTTGTTTTTTTTCGAGACAAGGTTTCTCTGTGTCTCACTCTGTAGACCAGGCTGGCCTCAAACTCAAAAATCTGCCTGCCTCTGCCTCCCAAGTGCTGGAATTAAAGGCGTACACCACCACCACCCAGCAAAAATGAAGCTTAACAAAGGTCTTCTGCCTGAAATGTGTATGTGGGTCCGTGTGTTTAATAACTCTCCAGTCTCTTATTTGCCTTTATATGCTCAAAATTGTATTATTTCACTTTTGGTTTTCTTATCTATTGCCCATGTATGTTTTAGAAACTTATGTTCTGGTGTTGTGCAAGTCTATTTGAAGTCCAGGGAATTAATCATAATTATATTATCATGTCTTTTTTATAGAGATTATTGTTAGCAGATCAGCCTGCACCAAGGAGACACTCACTGATGGACTCAATTGTCTAGTTGATCTGCTTGCTTCCAAGCTGGTACTTCCTGTTCCTTTTCTGTTTCAATCTTCTTTTGGTTAAAGAAAGTATATATTTAGGCCCTGTGAAGGCTTTGTGCCCCAGTGTAGGGGAATGCCAGGGCCAATAAGTGGGAGAGGGTGGGGTGGCAAGCATGGGGAAGGGGGAGGCAACAGAAGTTGTTTTTGTTTCTTTGTTTTTTGGAGGGGAAACTAGGAAAAGAGAAATTTACATGTAAATAAAGAAAATACCTAATTTAAAAAAAAAAGAAAAAAGTATATAATTCCAAAAACCCTTATGTGTTCTATAAATTCTTACAGCATAGTACATAGGTGAATAATAGTGTGAGTTTGTGCCCTTCCCCCAGCCTGAGAAGGCTAATCAGACCTTAATTGTTTGCAGCAGTCTGTCTTCCCTGGACCTGGCTGGAGTCTTCCCACTTAGGTGGAAGTCTGCCTTGCCCACCTGCAGAAGCAGACTGCCCACTGAGCTGCTGAGCTTATTTTGCAACAGAACACAGCTGAAACAAAGGATGGGTCTTTGGGTTTCCCTTATGTAAACGCAGAGCAAAAAATTAAACTTTAAACCTTGATCAATTTTGTCTTGGCTTCATTCTTCTCTCATCCACCCTTTTTAGTTCATTCCCAGCCTCCCTTTCAGGTATACCTAGTTCTCCATAGCTGCTGCACAACCACATGATTTTGTTCTCATTTAAATATAAAGGGATGAACCCACTATAGGTGTCATCTTTTAAATTTCAGGAGTTTTGGGGGCTAAATTCTATTTACATTTCAGTTCACTTGGTTGTGGCTTTTCTTTGCTTCATATATTAACTATCATAAATCTTCAAGCCCATTAGGACATGTATCAACTAATTAAACTAATAAAAGTAACAGACAAATAAAAATCTTAGGGTGCAGTGATGAAGGTAATCAACATAGATTAATGAGAAGAATGGATATCCTCTTACGGAAAAGAATGAATTTCCATTTGCAGGAAGTGGAGGGGATGCCTACTGAGAACAAAAATAAGCAAAATCAACTATTGAAAATTAAGTGTGAGGAATATTTGCTCTTATCAGATAATGAACTAGCTCTGAATAATGAGATATGAGAATACTAATGATTCTGTTGCTGGCACAAGGAAAATGTAACTAGACTTGAAAGTTGTCCCATCAAACAGTGTGTGACCTTAGAGAAGAACGTAAGATGGTTGCTGAAAGACCTTGCCAGGAATGTACACTCCCTTCCTGGAATGTCCCAGCAAAACAAACTTTAAGTCCAGACTGCAGGGCAGGGCAGGTGCAGATAAGGACCAAAAGTGTTTCAATTCCCCTTCTGGTGATTAAGACCACACCTTACCTGGGCCACAAATGCCTAGAAAGGGCAGCATGGGCCTCAAATGGGTATAAACCAATTCATGCTGTTACCAAAGTCTACCTCAATAACTGTATAAAAACTGTGCTTGGTATGTTAGGGGTCGCCTCTGCCCCGATTGCAGGATGGCCCCAGCGCACTAGATCAATAAACCTCATGCTTGTTGCATCGATCTCCATCTCTGTTTCTGTGAGTGGGACATCCCAGATGTAAGGCTCTTCCGGTCTTACAACAGCTTTCTTCTAGAAGAAAGAATCCATAAATTTTGAAGCAGACAATAATATCTAAGGACAGAAAAAAATGAATAGAACATCTTATAATGTCTTCAAATAAGACTGATACCTTCAAGTATTATTGCCATCAGATATGCAGCTGGCAGTGACTAAGCATTTCCTTTATAATTCTAGCTCAAATCTGTTCAGCCAATCTCAAATCTAGACTATAGAAATAGATCACAAGGTTTTTTTTTTTTTTTTTGAAATGTTAAATATGAGCCAATTCTTATATTTTATTCTTCAATGCATCCACTAATCTATTTGAAAAATTTTCTGGTTATGTATCTAATTTTCTTAACTGAGAATTCTTAAATCCCAGGAAGCATTCTAAGTTGCCATACACTTAACAGGAGCATATGTTAAATAGAAAGCACAAATTCAAATAATACCGTACATGTATAAATATGAATATAAATAAATGTCAAGTGTATGTAGAGATAGACCAGGGAAATAATTTACTTTCCACTTTGAAGAAGGTAACCAGGGAGATTTCTATTTCATTTGCAAAGAAATGAGGGTGGGGTTTTTTTGGGGGGGGGAGGGGGAGGTAGGAATTCATCTTCTTGTTGCTGCTGCTATTTATGAACAACAACTAGCATGAGATAAACTTTTCATTTTCCTGAATTTTAAATGTACAATGAAATATTCAGGCAAAAGAAAATTCATAATTTGAAGCTGATATTATTTGGGGAGTTGGTTGGTTTGAAGAAGTTAAAACTTGTCCTGAAGCATGCTGGAAGAAGCTCTGCAAGCAGATGCCAGGGGTCAGACAATTCTGAGACTGTTTAGCCTCAAGCTACAGTTGAGAAATCATGCTCCAGGCTTTGAGTAACTGTGGGAATGTGGTCTGTGGTATTAAAGTGGGAGGCTTAAGCATCTCTCCTTCCTCCCTGCTCAATTCAGAGTTCAAACTTAATGGTTAATTCCTCTCCTGGAAGCAGAGCCATTTGCAGACCTCTCATTCAAGGGAAAAAAATGTTCAGAAAATATCTTTAGCCAACAACAAGAAGGAAAATAAATCTGGGGCAGCTACCCTCCTACATGCTTTTTGAAAGAGGAATGGGCACTGGATTCCTGTCTACAGAACACTCCAGGAAATGTAAAAATCAAAAGTAAAGATGCTGGAGGAGTTAGGGAGACGCACATACATGAATACTGTATAGTGCATCATTAGTACATGCATAGAGAGAGGGCAGAGGAGGCACATATACATTAAATTGCACTTCTATACATAGTAACAGTGATAGTGACAATGGAGAAAAAGAGAAAAAGCACTGCTTCAAGGAAATCTACAAATAATGTTTAAAGGAAATCATTAAAATTCATATTTAATACAGTTGAAGTTTCTATAAACTAAATCACCCATGAGCTAAGAAATCAGTACTCTGGTCCACAAGATGAAAAGGGAAAAAGTCATTCTGCTTAGAGACCAGACAAATCTAAAATGTGAGAGGGAGAGTTGAGAGAATTGGGAAACTATGAACCTCAGCTACTCAGTGGCCAGAGGAAGCTGAGACTAGCAGCAATCAAATTTTTATTGAGCAAATGCATAACTGGAAAGCAAATGCCCTGCAATGTCAAGGCAGGATTCATATAGCATATACCTAACAAAACTTACAGGTTTAGACCATTCCGTGCCTATTTGAAAGCAGGACTGATTTCTATAGGCAAAGTAAAAGCAATGTTTCCGAAAGTCCAGAATTTTTTTTGTTGTATTATACACTATTATTTAATTGGGTTCTTAATGTAACTTTACTCAAACTTATACAGTTGATAAATAATGTTGTTGGCAAAACTGTATAAAGACACATGATATTTTTAGAGTAAACTAAAAACAATAGAATTGATACAAAATTTATGTTCCATGCTCTGGCTTTATAGTGATAGTTTTTTAATTTAGGCTTCCAAATGAAGTCAGCATTTCAAGTCAAAGAACTAAGAAAGTTTAAATTTAAATTGTTCATTGTTCCTGGTACTTAAAGAATACTGGGATAAAGAATGGGGAGTATGCAACTGCAGGTCAAGCTTTAAGAATAAATGGGACACAACTGGAAGCTACAGAGACCCCAAATTCTTGCCTTTTTAAGTAAATCACAAGTACAGGTACATTTCCACAAGACTCTTTTGTGGAGGCTTATATTGCCTACTTTAATGAGTGTATATAAATGCTCTAACCTTTCTTCTAGCCCAACACCAACCAGAAGTAGTGGAAAGGAAAGGAAAATAGAGCAAACGAGGTTTTGATCCTGTTTTGAAATATTTCTTTTGGGCAAATCCAATCCGTCTTGTCAGGATATCAGCAGATCAGCTCACACCAGTCAGCAGTGATAACTCCACCTCACTCACGAACAGCCTTTACCAATCATCAACAGGTGTTCAATCCAGAGGACACTATGAGGTTCTATCAATTGCCTGAGTCAAAGGAAGTGCCTTAGCCATGTATTCTAGCCCTCTTTAACTGCACGTCCCAAATTAAATGCTCTCTTTTATTATTTTCATTGGTCAAGGTGTTTTGCCAAAGCAGTTGAAACGTAAATAAAACATAGACCTTTCTACCAAAAAAAAAAAAGGTGGCAAATATATCTCTAGTCTATCTGGAATTCCATTTCCTCCCTTAGTATTGATAGTTTAAGAGACGACTCGTGTTAAACACCACACACCAGGTCCAGACAATACCACGTGAAGAAGGTTTAATTGGGGAGTGTGGGGGAAGGTCGAGCGCAAAGAGAGAAAGGGGAGAGAACAAAAGGGAGGGGAAAGGAGGGTTTCTCCTTTATATCTGCATGATGACATATGTACTGCCCAGGTGAAATTGGGTAGCCCTAGGGGTTCTTGGGAATAGGGGGGGGCATTGCCATGGTAACAGATCTGTGGTCCTGCCTATTTACAGGTGCAGGCACTCGGTGATGCTAACAAGTATAACTAACCATGTAAATGCTATTGTCACAACATAGCGTTCTGAACCATGTGGCTCATATTTCAGAATCTCACATGAATTAAATCTTACATGACTTAGTTGATTGAGTTAATTGATTATGATAATAAAAATGGAGGAAACTATTTAAGACACAGAAGTTTGCTGTAGAATAGGATGAGTCTCTTATGCCACTAGTAGATTCAGTAATTGACTGAAGGACTCAGCACTCACTATTAGTATTTTGGTAGCTGATAATCAGCAGAGGAAAAAAATGTATGTAAGAGACATTCTAGATGAAATTAAGGCCAAGTTTATGGTCCTCTGATGGAATCACATGAAACATGCCTATCCCTCTTAGTAATCAGCATAGCAATATCTGTGAAACATTGACTCACTATAAGTGACTTGCCCTGGCAGTTAATGGGAGTTGACCACAATATCACTTTCATTTTAGTGAGTATAAATTCCCACTTTCCCACAAAGAAAACAAGGTATTAGGATAAACTCCATGTCTTGAATACATAATTTTAGAAACACTGAGTTACTACTGGGTTTTGGGAATTCTGGGAACCCACTGAATGACCATGTTTGTAGAAGAGAATCAACTACCAAGGATGTAGTTAGGGTTTTTATTCAATGAATTTAAAAAATTACATACATTCACATATGTGTATGTATGTATGTATGTACATACATATGTATGTATGTATGTATGT
>JADRCD010203634.1:0-10129 GCA_019843815.1 Montemys delectorum
CGTCAGAATCCCTTCCTGTAGCCATCTGCCCGTTGCCTGCCTGCTCCCAGCCCATGCCTTCCTCTCTTCTTATCCTTTTCCTTCCTTGCTTGCTTCTGCTTTCTTTCATTAGATCCGGAGACATGGGATAAAAAGCTAATTTCTAACTGTGGGGTAGGGCAGCAAACTATGACCCAATGATTAACCTGCCTGCTTCAATAAATAAAATTTTACTGGAACAAAACTGTACTCATTCATATTCATACTGTCTATAGCTATTTTACTGCAACAACAAAGATAGAGACTTTTTTTTTTCCCCACAGAGACCATATGTCTTGCAAAGGCTAAATGATTTACCCCATAGCCCTTCACACAAATGGCCCAAGTCTGGTCCAATATTTTGTGGTGGAAGGAGATGGTTATAGGGAATAAATGGACAGTATACAAGTAATAGAGGCAAAGAAGGAGATTTTAAGGAAGGGTCTGGCAGAAGAAGTGTGCATAAGTTCTACCTGGAAGGTCAGAAGAGAATTGACAGCTAAAAGATGCAACAACTGAATTAAGAGCCAAGGGATAAAAAAGAAGTTAAGAGAGAAGAAAGATGACTCTTGGCAGAGAGTGGTGTGTGCAAAGCCAGGCAGTGGAGGAAAAGCTTGCAATTCAGTTCCCTACTGCATAGAGAAGAAATAAAATGAGATAGATGAGGCTGGAGAATTAGCTGGACCCAGATCAGCAGGGTTCCCAACTATAAGAGTCACATTATGGGTTTTTGGAAATACCTTACCATTTCCCACATGTAAGAACCTCTGAAGGATTTAAGCACCATAGATGAAAGCAAACGTGAGCCTAGGATCCCTCTGGGCCACAGTTGCAGTTAGCATTTGTTGGGCATTTGTTTTATGCCGGATCTGTGCTAAATGCTTCATATGCATACATGCATATGGAAATGCGCAATGAGTAGTGGTGGAAACCAGGTAGAAAGAGGTAAAGCAAAGCAAACAGACATGGCTCTCAGAGCATGTCTGCAAAGTACAGGATCCCATATGATGTACAAGGACGAGGGGGAGACCAGGGTGATGCAAAGTGAAGGATGATGGCCAGGAGAAGTGACTGTGGACAAGGAGTGGAGACAGAGGGTGTCACAAGCTAAGAGGCCAGAGAGAAAAGATGCAAGCTAGGCTGGCTTGAAAGGGTGCAGTCTAGAGGAAAGTTGGGAAACAGGCTGGATTATGGAGAGGGTAAGGCATTGCTGGGAAATAAGAAAATGGAGGTCACAGGCACTGAGCAAGTTGCCTGGCAGCTCTGCTCTTTTAGAGCAGAGAGGAACATGATTTTAGCTGGATTTCTTAAAATGAGACGGTACCTCGGCAGCTTTAGTAAGTTCTTAGACTCACGATGCAAATTCCTCACCCCAAATATCTGGTCATTTGAAGCAATTCTGGAGATCAAATTATGCAAATGTGCTCCATGACTAAATTAGAGGCTAATTCATGTGAACGTTAGTTAGTAATGGGAGTTACATTACTGGATTATTAGAAAATGGGGCAACATATTTTAGTGCTTAAAATTTTAATCAGAGTAGCTTCTAGATGGAGGAAAAGGCTCCTTTCCATCACCACATTGGAACTATGGCTGACATCCTTCCTGAGAGCCAGTCTTTCAGCATGGCCAGCCCAGCACATGCCCTCATTTCTGACTTGCTGTGCTGCACAAGCAATCAGTATTCTTTCCCAGGCTAATGGCATGTACAAGAGCAATTAATAGCTCTCATGACACTAAGATTTTGTCTTGCACCTTTAGACGGTGAAAAATATTAACCTAATCACCCCAAATAGCATTACTGCTAGATTCCTCGAGCAAACCAAATCATTAGGGAGACAAGACCATGCTGATGAGAAGTCTTCCTTTCTCTGTCCCCTACCAGCCCTCCGTTGTCCCTGCTTCTTGTATTTGTAATTTAGCTGTTGTCCAGATAAAGAATGACTCCCCTTTGGCACTGACTGCTAGATATGGACAGATTTTAAATGTCAATAGTTGAAAAAAAAACCACTTTTGCTGGGCAGTAGTGGCATACACCTTTAATTCCAGCACTTGGGAGGCAGAGGCAGGAGGATTTTGGAGTTTGAGGCCAACCTGGTCTATAGAGTGAGTTCCAGGACGGACAGGGCTACACAGAGAAACCCTGTCTCGAAAAACCAAAAAACAAACAAACAAACAAACAAACAAAAAGACCAAAAAACCAAACTACTTTTGTAAAAGTGAGTCTACCACTACTGTCTGTCCTAAATAAATTTGGAAACTTATAGATATGTTTGTAATATAACGCCATCCACTCAATTCAAAGTCCAGCCTGCTTCAGAAACAGGAAGACAGAGGAAAATGGACATTTTTCTCTTATACCTTTACACCGTAAAAGCTTCCTAGATTTGTCTGAAAACATAGTTAAGTAAGAAATCATTATGGAATGATTAATCTTAGCCATGAAGGTTAAGTTATTTCTATTGTTCAGTTCTAACTTCTTACTTGGATGGTGGTTTGCTAAGACTTAAAAGGTCATTTTGCTAGACCAGCTGCAAACTGAGTTCTTGTTGCAGCAACGTTCTGGAACATAGGAGAGATCTGTAAGTCTATTTGCATGGTACATGCATCACAAACATGGGAGAAAATTTTCATTTAAGTATGTACCTATTGGCCTTCTCTTGCTTGCATCTTTTGTTTACCTCTACAACCTCCAATAGCTCCTTGGGTCTCCTTCAGTGTGTAATGGGAACTGCTCACTTTGACCTCCAGTAAGAGCTTTATGAATGCTACCCACTCAAGTTCACAGATAGACCAATTTGCGTGTGGCTTCCAGTATTATCTTTTATAATCGACTCCATAAAGCCTTCACCCTGAACACTTTAACAATGGTCAAATCACTTCAAGCCAATAGGTCAACAGGAGATGCTAAAGGAATGCTGCATTCAACAATTTCATTCTTTTCCCCTTTAGAATTTACAAATGTAACTGTTGGGTAGTAAGGCCAGAGAGACTCCGCATCAGTCCTCCTCCAAGTAATACACACATTGTAATATGGTCTTTACACCACCAATCTGCTGTAGTATTGCTTAGGAATGATAGATGCCATCACCATCTCCATTTGCCTTGACTTTGAGCTCCAACAGAGTGTTTGCATTTTCCATTTTGTGCTATACTTTGATATAGGAAAATCTGCTGATTGATGCCGATTGTATGAAAAGATGAGGGGCAAGATTCCTGTCTTATAGTCTATATGCATGAAGGAATGTTTGTGGGCTATGCAGGCAAATACTCAGGACAACAGTATGCCCTGAGTGAGGTAAGGGTTGTGTTTTGTTCATCATTATGTCCCTAGTAATGATCACTTCCTAGCACATGGAAAATATTTACAGAGGACTCAATTCCAGAATGAGACAACTAGTTCTCCATACTCTCATTGGCAAAAAAGATTTTCAGTTTATAGATGAGACTGGAAGGCCAGCATGCCAGTCTGCTGTGTATGTGGTGTTTACGGGTCGATTTCTATGCCTGTAGTATTATGTTAGGAGCTGTGAGAAAGGCAAGGAAATCACACACAAAACAGACTTGTTGGGTTTCTATTCTAGTTGAGGAGATAAGATATACATAAGTGGAAACTTAATTACTAATTCTAGAATGATGGCTGCAAAATCCAACTGCTAAGTGAGTTTGGAAAGACAAACTACTATGGACTAGAGTCCTTAAGGGAAGTTATGTAAACTAGGCAGGGACACCTTTGAGAATAAAATGTATAAGTATAAGGGAGAAAAGGAAATGATAGGCCCTGAGGAGCAGGAGAGGACCTAGGGAGCAAAGACGTAGGAGAAGAAATAGAGGGTTTGAGACTTGGACAACTTAGGGAGCAGTCATCTAGCTCAGAAAATGAAAGATGGTGGTAGCAATAAATATATTAAAAAAAACAACAACAACAAACCAAGCAAGTCTGCATAACAATGGATATATCCCCAAACTTCTCGTTGGGAAAATAAGCAACATTAAAACTTAATCATGTTACATACATTGCAAAGGCTGAAGAAACGCACAAGGCTCAGAGGACCCCCACGGCTTTCCCAGGTCTGGTGAGAAGCAAGGAGACTGTCCTTACGAGGAGAGCAGATAGAGCCCATGTGATGTATGTCTTTAGAGGAAACAGGCGGGGAGGGACTAGCAAAGACTTCAGGTGCATGACTGGTGAGAAGGCCTGTGATGGCAACACACACGTGCCTTTCCCAAACTCTTAGCTAGCTTAAGGTCCTGCTGTAGCCCTTCTTTAATGGTACCAACTTCTATTTATTTTTATACTCTCAATGATGTTTTGGATCTAATCTGTGTCCTTGATGTTCTATAAACCAGGATGAAGACACAGAGCAAAAGTTTATAATTTTGTTTTAAAGATATGGAGAATAATTCTTGTACCTATGAATTAAAGGTAAGTATTAAGAACCCAGGAAGAAGTAGTGAAAGATAATAAAGAGTTAAAAGCACATAGGGAGGAGCTTCCTTCTTCTCTAACCATGTTCAGGAATCAGTATCAAGTCATCTTTACTAAAGTTAATGATTGTCATTAGATAAAAACACAAAAACCATATATTATGTTTATGTTTAAGAGTATATAGAATATATTTAGCAAAAAAATTAAGCCTTGAGTAAATGTTTTCTTCAAAAGTTATTTATATAAAACCTTTAAACTTAACTCATCAATAGGATATGTTTCCAAAACAAAGTACATGCATGGATGTACTATGACATTTTAACCAACATTAATTATATCCTCTTGATGTCTACTGTCTTCTTCTAAAAAGACCTACACCACATCATAGTTAATGGGAGCATGGTGCTTGTTGCTTAGGCAACAGAATGAATAAATACAGGTCAGAATGTGCCACAAGAAAAACAAAAGCTAGCCTAGGATACCGAATGGAAGCTGAGCAGGTCTAACAGATTTTTACATTAATGAAATCTGTTTCTTAAAGTGGGCCAACCATGGAGTGCTTTAAGCTCAGCATTAAGTAGCCTATGGCAATCAATGGACTATTAATATAAAGGTAGACAATCTTTTCTTACAATGTTGGCACCAAGCAAATGGTGCACGAAAGCATGAAATGCACTAATTGATGACACCATTTAATTGATGACACCATTTTATGATTTACTTCATTCATCCTCACAATTAATTAATCCTTCTACACGGCAAATCAAAACTGTTGCTTTGATTCTGTCTTATGGTGCAAGTCTTTGGCATGTCTAAATCAACAAAGTGATCTTATGTTCTGGAAGATTCCATACACTACTTGGAAAGAAACAGGTAAAGCCACAATCTAGGATTAGACTTTGATCTTCCCATGATGCTTGGGATTTTTTTTTTCTTTTGGATTTATTTGGTGCACAATTCACACATGATTGTTCTGCACACTCTTTCCTCAAATTCTTTTTTTTAAAAAACTGGAGTGATTACCTTCTAGTTAAATATGTTCCAAGAGGGATTATATTTGTTCATAAGTGTTTAATACTCAGAGAAAAATTAAGCTGAATTAAAGTCCTTTAGTAAGGACGATTAACTCAGTGAATCCAAAACCCAACTTCTCACAGACCAGAATAGATTTGGACCAGGGTTTGGGAATGACATGCCCCGTTTCAGGTAGAGACGGGGTAGGGGGTTGGGGGAGGAAGTAGCTATGCAGAGAGGTGCAGTCAATATAAGTAATGCCGAAACAATATTAAATTTGTTTGCTAGTTTCGGTAATTATTAATACCATCTGTTTACTGCTCTAAATAAGTCTTAAATCTGTTCAGGGCTGTAACAATTTCCATTTCCATCCTATTTCACCCACAGAGTCTAGACTGTATAACCAGTGACTGACTGATGGACATAAGAAAAAGAATTGCATAGCTCATTAATTAAAAAACAACAAGATACCCCTAAAGGGTTACATGCATATATTACTTAATGTTCATATGATGGGCCACATTTATACATTTTTAAAAACCTTGTAGGCATGCACATTTTTGTAGGAGTAGAAGTTTAACCACCTTAATAACCCTCAAAGCTATAATAATTCAGTCAACTTTGGAGAAAAGCAATCTAGAAAAAGGAACCGCAAAGCTCTGACTAGCCCTCAGTGGCTTATGAATTTGCTGCAGGTGCCAGCCTCAGTGATTTATCTCAGAGGAATTATTAAGGGTACCTATGAACCGTTTGTGTGCTACATGCTTGTGACATGTAGGTCTCCCTAAATTTAGGGATTGGAGATAATGTGTGATGGGACCTTAAAAGCAAGGGAAGGTGAGAAGAACCGTGACATAGCTTAAAGGAGCTTAACAAGGAGAGCTGATGAGCACCGGGGGAGGTCTAGGAATGATTAGAAAACTACATTGTCGTCTGCATGCCTCCCATCCTCTTCCTCCTCCTCACCTATATGCACACTGAGAAGTTTGCACATGCCTGGTTTAGACTGTACACAGACCAGGACTCGGAAGTACATCCATGCATGCATTTGGTACAGCAGCCCCTTTCTACACCCTGACAGCTAATTGACCCAAGTGTTTGTTTTTCGCCTAAAGTAACAAACAATACTTCATCACTCTTCAGTCGGCGTGTGGAAGAGCCTGCTCTCGCTAAGCTAAGCGACCGGCTGAAGCAGCTAGCTCACGAAGGGTCGTCCACGGGATTTAAACGGCTTATTGAATGATTAGCAGAAAAAAATGATCTTCATACCATCAACCTAGCAGACTCCAATTAATCACAAATACTGATATTGAAGCGGAAATAACGTGTCTCCGGAATCCAGATTTAGCTGGAGCGTGGTATAAATCTAATTGTATGCTATAATCACAAATGTATAGGAAAGGAAAAAAAATCATACAATGAATGACAGGGAGAATATAAATGTTAATCTTCTTTCAGAGTCTATAAATAGAGTTCTCACCAATTCATACAACACACATGTCTAATGGATGCATATAGATGCCATTTTCTAGTCAGCGTCTATATGCACACAGCAAGTTCTATCCTAAAGGCATCCAATTTTCTGATGCAGTTACATATATAAAGCTGATCTGTTTCCGTGCAGACCAGGCTGCCTCTGAGCCATGTAAGACACATAAGAAGCAAAGACAGACAAAAGGCAGCTCCGTGGACACAGAGAGCATCTTACCATAAACTGTACATTGTCAAATCCATTAGCCATCAGGTGGTTCTCGTACTGAGGTAGCCCAATGCTTTCCAGCCATTGTCCCACTGTTTGGACAGGGCATCTGGGTCCTGTAAGAGGGTGAAGAGGGAAGCGTTTTAGCAGGGAGTAGCCGTCCACAGGGTAATAGCGGTAGTCCTGGGCTGAGAGGTGGCATTGCCACATCATGCTCCTGGGAAAGTTGTTATCAAAGGAGCCCGCCAGCTTGACAGATTAATGTTCTCAGCGAGAGAGCAAAGTCAGAAGTAAAACATAGTTTGCCAGGCAGGCTGTGGAGTATGACTTGATCCTAGCTGCACATTTCTTTACATATTAATCTTTACTACCGACCAGTGCGTCATACAGCCCCCAAAACCAGGCAGGAGAAGAAGGCATATCAAGCTGTCAGCCTAGGCTGCTCTGCGTTCTATGTGACTGCTGGAGTACTCCACAATGAGCAACACACGGCCAGCAGCCAGAATTCTTTTTATCAAGTACTCCTACACTCATCAGTATGCAGCTCCACGCTCCTTGCTCCCCCTCGCTCGCTCCCCTTCATTACCCAGCCCAGGCTACACCTCGCATTTTCAATAATAGCCATCAGATAAGGCCGATTTTTTTTGTCTGCAAGCTGTAAGCCTGCTGCTGCTGCTCCCTCCTACACACCCATCCAAGCGTCAATCTTGAATGATGAGAGCAGTCAAAACAAGTGCAGAAAATAGCAAGACTCAAGCAAACCAAAGCGCCTCAATCGGAATCGAAGCTTCATCCCGGTTATACGTTACCGAGCTATTTGTTGTGAATTTTTTTTTTTTTTTTTTTTTTTTTTTACGTTTCAAAAGACACCAGGAAATTCGAAGCTTGAACTACAGCTCATAACGAGGCTCGCCACAGGTTCCCTTTCCCCTTCCCTTCGTCGCCTTTCTCCCTTTAAAAATGTACCAGAGGGAACGGCTTCTGATTGAAAGCTTCACAGTATAATTATTCTTTTTTTTCCTTACCATGCAGTATCAAAATGAACCTCTCTGGGGATTTTTTTTTCTTTTTCTTTTTTAATTTTTGAATTACTGCAACATATAGAAACTGCATCATAACCTGCGAGTCAAGGTAATTCATTCCTCGTTTGTCCTAAACAACAACATTATTAGGCACAAGAAAAGCCATTCCCACTCTGGTATTTATAACTCTATCTACCAAGCGCCCTATTCTAAAATATCTATAAAGGTAACATTAACTGGATAGAATTTTTTTTTAATAGAGAAGAAGAACCCTAACCAAAAATAATACAAGAATAACAGATGTAAGTGTGTGAGATTTTACTGAATGGCAGACAGACTGAGTAATTTATTTAATAATTGAGAGAAGCCACAGATTAATAATAGAATCTGCAGAACTACCTCATTAGAGGAGAGATTCGAGACTTGAAGAGAACTATCAGAAAGGCTAGG
Source organism: Montemys delectorum (assembly GCA_019843815.1). Classification (NCBI taxonomy): domain Eukaryota; kingdom Metazoa; phylum Chordata; class Mammalia; order Rodentia; family Muridae; genus Montemys; species Montemys delectorum. Next base: position 8,633 of record JADRCD010203634.1, read on the forward strand.
CTAGCCCTTAGCCCTAGGAAGACCTCTTGCCCCAGTGTTCCTGGAAGACTACCACCTTCTGCTTGAATGCCGCCTATGATGGGGCTCTCACCACTCAGCCAAAGCCTCTGTTCATTAGAAAGATATTTTACTTCCTATCTAACTCCCACTCTCTGGCTCCAGCTTTGCCTTGGGAGTCACCCAGATTGGGAACAGAGTCTCTTCCACATCAAGTACTTTAAAAATTAAACATAACTCACACACTACCCACCCCACTCTGCCCTGAACTTGCAGTATGTGCCCAGTGAATATTGATTGGGTAAACAAAATCTTTGTTCGTCCTCAAGGCTCATCTTTCTGTTTCTTTTCTCAGTTTAGGGCCATTGCCAACCTCCTCGGCATATAAACAGTTTCTCTCAAATAGTGTGCTTGCTTCTTCTATTGGGGATGCCAATCCCTGGGTTCTACCCCTTCTCCCTCTCTGGTGCTATGTTTATGAACCTACTGTCTCCTTTGATTTTTGCTGTGTTTGTTTCCTGGCACCTGGCCTAATATAACAATGGTCATTGTATAGTTCTTTAGTGCCTGCTGTATTTTTAATCACTAAAAATGTTTTCCCTTCCCCCCTCCTCTCTCTCTCTCTCTCTCTCTCTCTCTCTCTCTCTCTCTCTCTCTCGTGTGTGTGTGTGTGTGTGTGTGTGTGTGTGTGTGTGTGTGTGTGTGTATAGACCACAGTGCACACATATAAAGGGCAGAGGGCAACCTGCATGAGTCTGATCTCTGTTTTCACCATGTGGGTTCCAGGGATTAAACCTAATTAGGTGTGACAGCAAGTGGCTTCACCCCCTGAGCCCTTTCTTGCCCTCCTATCCTTGGTATTTAAAGAAAAAAAATCTCATTTATAAACAGTGTCAGAATAATCTAAGATACAACAGTGATAACTCAGCCTTGTTTTGAAACACTGCTATGGTTTCCTGATGGATTAAAAGAACGCTTGTCTCTTCCTGCTGTTTGGGGTCTTCATCTGGCTCTACTAGCTCTTTCTCAACACCCCTTTCACAGCTCTTAACCAGGGGCAATTCTTTGCTGGTCTCCAAAGGAAGGCTGAAATGTGCTTGGGTAGGTTTTCTCACTATCCTACAACCCTGTCGTTTCCCTTATGAAACCTCTTCTACTCTGCAATAGGACACACCTCTCTCTTTTCTCTCTCAAGTGGCACATTTAGACCTTCTGTTACAACAAACATTTTCTAATCTATGTTATCATTACTTGTGTCTAAGACTTGTTTCTTGAAAGCAGGGCGCATGCTTTCCTAATACTGCATGTATATCATATGCATTCAGTTTGCATTTGATAATCAACATGATGTTCTCTCACAGTCCAAACTACAAAAAGTATTCTTATTTTCAGATTTAAATACTTTTGTTTTAGTCAGTAGGTAATATTTTAAAACTGCACTCCAAGTATCTGATTTCTTTCTTTCTTTCTTTCTTTCTTTCTTTCTTTCTTTCTTTCTTT
>JADRCD010203635.1:0-26814 GCA_019843815.1 Montemys delectorum
GTGTGCATGTCTATATGGATGTGTGTGAATGTGTGTATATATGTGCATGAGTGTGCACATTAGAAAGAAATAATTAGTTGAGTCCAGCAGGGTGGTACATGTCAATGATCCCGCCCAGCACTCATGCTGAGGCAGTAGGATAGCACATGGAAGGAGAGGCTGGGCTATATAATGTCACCCTGGCTCAAGAAAAGAAAAAAGGAAGAAAGAAAAGGAAAGAAAAGAAAAGAAAAGAAAAGAAAGTTGAACTATGAAAGGGGAAGTAACTCAGACAGAAAAAAACTAATAAAATTAAATTGCTGAGCCTCCCTGCACTTCCATGACCAAAATTAATTCAAAATATACTATAACAGGGCATGTCACCTGCTTTGAAAACTGCTTCAGTCGTTTTTAATCTCACAAGACAGTTAAAATAAATGAATAATGCATAAATCAGGTCATTTAAAAATATATCAGCTTTCTTATACTCTAACAAAGAAAGGTCATATTGGTGCAATAAGCCACCACGGAGATGGCTACTGTGGAGAAAAATAAAAGGTGATACGATTATCATCCAGGGGTAAATTAGCTGTTAGCAGACTGCCCATGTGAGAATGAAACAGCTTCCATGAAAAACCACAGAGAAGCTTCCAACTGTGCGGCACTGTGAAACGGGATATAAAATTAAACTTTGCACAGCCTGAGATTAACAACCTTTATCTATTATCTTAACACAGACAACTGAACAGGCCTTGCAGACTCTTCTGTCTTCAATCATCTTATCTCAGCACAAATATAATAAATTTACTGCAAACAGTACTGGTTTAAATAAAAAATAAAAATGTAGTTGATCTTAATAAAGAGCCTCCAGAGCCACAAAGCATCTATTCTAAGGAGCAGCTTGCCTGGCACTAAGCAACCTCGAAGTTAAAAGGAAATCATAAACAAAGTCAGGAGGGAGATGATCGTCCCACGAAGAATGAAAGCTTGGGGTACTTTTTACAACATATGAAAAAATACCTGAAATTATCATTTTCTACAATCATTTTTGACACAGAAATAACCATTCCAAAGACAGACTGATGCTTTCAAAAACAAGTCTATCTGTTGGATTTTCACTTTGGGACTAAGCCAAGCTCAGGTAACCTCAGACTTCAAAACCACCCCACGAAAATAGCACCTAGGGCAAATGGTGATTAAAACTTAGTATCTATGTCACCAATTTCATTTTTATCTTTAAACATCAGGAGCTATATCCGGAACATACATACCCAGCTCTCCCGCGGCTTTCTTCCCACTATAACTGGATTACATTCCATCGAGTACACAAGCACGAGCCTGTCTATGTTGAGTCCCTACTGCCTATGGTCTAAATCTATTTTTAATGCTTTAAATTTTTAATCATGTTTAAAATGGCTTGGCAGCCGAATGTATAAACCAAAGGCATAGGAAATGTTTAGGAAGACTTTCACAAGCTAATGTTCCCGGGAGAAACGTGAGAAGGTCACAGATATAAAATCCTGACACAGAATATGTCTCAGTTGAAGTCTGAATGCACAGTTTGATGCTCCTCAAATTTCTGTGTCCAGGGCGTATACAAAATTAAGAGTCCGAAATGAAATCACACTGCTAATCAAAACCAAAATTTACATGCTCTAATTTATGATCAGATAACTAAAGCAATGCTTTCCCAACTCGAAATAAAAACCCAATTTATGCCATCAACAGAAAGGAATTCACTCAACCTGAAAACTGTATACATTTCCAAGGCTCTATCCCATTAAATTTCAACAATGCTGGTATTTACGTACACAAAAGGATCTGCCTTTCGCAAAACAAGGATGTATGAAAGCTCTAGCTCCGTGCTGGCAACACAGCCACTCACCCATCCATATACAGAAACATCCAACCTGAGGAAAAAGAAGTACCATTAAAATATTTAACTGCCACATCTAGGATTCTTATGATGTTTAAGGCTTTGGACTGTGTTCACATAATAAATATAAATGTCTAACTGTTTATATACCCCTCATAAAAGTGACTGAGAGATGATAGGTGAGGGAACAAATATCTGACTGGTAATGAAATCACAGTAAGATGAGAGAGACACTTGCAGTTGTGCCAGTAGGTCCAGACAGAAGCAGACTCACAGATGCAGTGGACATCTGGCACAAAATATGGGGTGGGGAGAAAGATGTTATTATTGGGTATTGGGTCAGTCCATTAGAGTTCACAGCCTGGTAGCTCCGGTGATGCCTGTCCTTCCTGTAGTGTCATCAGGTGTCATTAGGTCCAACTCCAGCGATGTGATTGACAGGTAAATTATTTGTGTCCTAATGCTATCACTTTGGAAGGAATTAAACAATCTACTTCCATGACATGAGCATGAGAAGAAAGCTCACCTGCATAAAAAACGCTCTGCAGCCTGAGCCTACACACAAATGGCCAGTGTCTCTGCTTTAAAAGAAAGGATCACATCTCCTCCAGCTGTTCTTCTCCACAGTACTCCATGACTTGCGAAGCACAAGGGATTTGAGATACAACAACCAAACACAATCTCTATAATTAAAGTTACTTCAGCCAAATGTTCCACACTGACTTAGCAGGGGCACAGGCCAGCACACAGTGCTAGACACTATGAGGAGAGAAAGGGAAGGTGGGACCTGGTACTTGCTCTGTCAGAGAAGTTGTCTCAGCAGAAACAAAGACATGAAGATGAGCTCACAGGAGCAGCAGCGTGGCACAGAGCCATGAGTGACTGTGGGCTCAGTGTGTAGGTGAGACATTAAAAAGTAAAGGAAGGGGATGTTTCCAAGTGTAACCTGCAGAAAGCGCATGAACGGTACTGCAGAGCAGAGCTAGAGCCCAGCACAGAAGAGGCAGCAGTGTTCCTGGAGACCCAACCAAGACCATCTTCAATAGTGAGTAGGGAAAGACGCATGAACTCTTCAGACCACAGGGGCTGCACACACCCAGAAATACTCCTTAAACATCATCCAATAAGCTGAAACTGTGACTAGACAGATCCAAAGGACTTAGCAAATTACCACCACAGAAACATTTGACGGTGGTAGGATCCTCGCAAAGAGACAGAAGCTGAGACAGATGAGAAAGGTTATATGGCACAGTAAATCTCAATCAGCAGTCAGCTCATTTCCTAATCTTAAGGGCCCTGGCTATAATGCAACAGAAAATCCCCTTGAATTAGAAGGTTGAGTTTCTCATAAGCCAAGCTTGGCATGCCTATGCCTGATACTACCACATAGTTGAGGCCACAGATGTCTCAGATGAACGACTTGGGGGACAGAAAACTGTAGGTCCCTTCCAGTGTGAACCAGAGTGGCTTTAAATCACATCCTTCAGTTTTTGTCCTCAATCAGGTAAAACAATCCTTCTTCATAGGTAGGTTGTCTTCCCTTTTCTTCTTTTCCTTGAACCTCTCAGCAGTATATAAACGTTAACCAAGGGAGAATTACACCACACATTTTTCCAGCTGCTGAGCTTCCCAAGGGCAAGGGCTCTGCTCTATTTTCATTGCAAATGCAGAGCCTCAGTCCCTGGCACACACAGGAATGCAGCGAGTCTTTGATATTTCATGAGCCATCAAATGCAATGCAATACATCATTGAAGAGCACCCATTGCATTATATGTCGTACACTTCCTCAGCCCTGAAATTTGGATTGGCAAAAAAGAAAAAGTAGGAAGGCCCCTTGCCTTCATGGTCTATGGCCTATGAGAAACTACAACTGTGTGTGTGTGTGTGGGGGGGGGATCATGACAAAATGGAGTCCCAGGGGCACTGAGGAGGGAGCATCTGACCCAGTCTAGAAGGTCAGAAAGACATCAAGCATCAAGTCAAGCAGCCAGTACCAATCACTTCTATAACTCTCCAGAACAACACAGAGTGATAATTCAGTATTTGTTGCTATAAATGAGGTAATTTTAAAAAATATTACTTCAAATAACATTTAAAAAGGTACTTCACAAAAAAGCTCAAAAAATAAATTCAAGTAATATTGAATGAGTACAACCTAGCAGAGATAGAAATCAACTTTTACCATAAAAGCCTTAATTACTATAAACAAATCTACATAGTTTCAGTTTTTTTCTTTACAAAGGATCTAGTAGTTGAAGAACAATATGTATGTCTCCCTGGTTCAAAATTTATCCTGTATGTATATCTTTTGCTAATGGAAATTTCAAAACTCAAGCCAGTTAGCCAATAATTACTCAGTCCCTCTTCTATATAAAATATCAGGAAAGATATATAAGAAGGTAGTAAAACTTTAGTCTATCAATCTATCAATAAATATGTAATCCAAGTGATAAAAACAAAACACCAGAAGAGTTCTATAAGTGAAATTACATAAAGACGTCACAAGTTGTTCCCTAGCAAATAAATCCTGATTAAAAAACCAACTTTCAGGAAGACTTCAGTCTGTATCTTTTTCAACTACCAGTGCAGGAAACCTAGAACACAAACAAGTACCAGCAATCAGTCTCAACTGGCCAGCCGTGAGGGAACAAATGGTGGGAGGAGGGGGGAATGAATGAAATTTGTACACTAAGTGAGAGAAGCAACATTGTGAGTGTTGAATAAGATCTTCATGCAAAACAAGAACCTAGGGCCATTGAGGGAAGCTAAGTTAAGGGAAATGAAAAAGTGAGGTAACAGCAAACAGGGAGGCAATTATTGGAAGTTGGAGCAAAGGAAACAAAAACAAGATGTGAATGTTGGTGAGGATCACATTATCCAGAGGTGCAAGCATTACGCTGAGGTATGCAGCCTTCAAGCTGACTAGAGTCATCCGTGTTTCTGCTGAGGAAAATGCCATCGCTGGAGTCCTGCAATGGCGGAGCAGAAAACCTACTGGGAAGTCAGGGCATAAGGAACATGAGAGTTAGGGCAGGGCATCCTCAGCAGAAATGACACAGCATCTCATCAGCACCAACAAAATGCTCTCAAGGCTCCGTGGAAACCGTGCCTGCAGCCAGATAGTGTGTTATAGCATTTACCATGGACCAGAGACCGCAGTAAGCACTTTCCCAAATATTTAGGCATGATCTTCAAAACAGCTCTAAGGGGTGGGAATTTTATGGGTGGAGATTGTAGTCTAACTCTGCTTCCAGATCTGAACCACTAAGCTATGGGTTGCGAAACCACTCTAAGTTCCTAAACACTTTTCAAAGCTAAGTGGCCAGGAGAATGATGATACCGTCAACCAACCCAAATGGTTTTAGACGTGTTGATTAAAGTTACAAAACAGCCAAGGTCCGGAGTCCACCACCTGTCAGGAAAGAAAAGTCCAAGGCAGACTGTGCAGTAACTGAAGGGTGCACAGGTCCAACATGCAACTGAACAGTCATAGCATGCAACACCATTCAATTAGTCAATCAACAAGGTTTTGTAAATACCTTTCCTATGCCAAGCTCAAGGCTAAACTGAGGAAATAAATAAGACGGAATGTTTCTGTCCTTGAGTACCTTACAAGTTTGGATACAAGAAAGAGAATTAGTGGGACCTAAATATGCACCTTGACAATACATATGTATTAGGGGAGCATCAAATGTGTGGGTAAAAAAGACTACACAGGAATTGAGAGAGACTTTGCTGAAAGCCAAAACCCTACAAAGGGAGATGAAATCACAAATAAGATTTCAACTGTGTCTGAAATAGACACAATAATGAGGACGGCAGAAATTCTGCTAGCATCTATTGCAGGGGTTTGGGGAGCCCAGGTCTTGGGGACTAGGGAGCCCTAATCTTTACCCGTCTGCACCAACATGCACCAGCCTTTAGTTCTCTCTGAACACAGAATGCTTCCCAATGAAACCTAGGTCATTAGAAATGGAACAATGGTAAATGAAAAGATGGAGGCTGCAGAGGAATGGAAGATGCAGAAGAAACAAAGTCACATCATACTTCAAAAGTCTTCTCGGTGCATCTGAATGTGAAGTGATTGGGTGAAGTATTTTGAATAAAAATGAAAGAAAGAGAGAAAGAGAGAAAGAGAGAAAGAAAGAAAGAAAGAAAGAAAGAAAGAAAGAAAGAAAGAAAGAAAGAAAGGAAGAGAGAAAGAGGGACAGAAAGAGTAACAGAGAAAGGAAGAAAGGTAAGTAGGTAAGAAAGAAAAAACTTCATGAAAATAAACCACAAAGACAGCACTGCTGGTGTGCACTGTGGGAAGGACGTCTGTAAACATTCCACAGTTGATTGCTCTACTGGCAGAGAGCTGCTGAGTCCTGGCTGGATTTTGGTATTGTTATCCTTATGGCTCATCACCTGCCTCATTGTTTTTTAAGCACTCTCCCTCCCTCACCAGTTGATTGTCTTATGAAAGATCCAATGGCCAATAGCTAGACAAGAAAGGGAAGGTAAGAATCAGAAGGGAGGGATTCACCAGCTACTGTGGCAGTGATCAGACTTACTGGGACTGAGGTAAGAAATAGCCATGTGGCAGGTCATGGGCTAGGATAACAAGATTAAGTTAGATGAGCTAGCTGCGAGGTAGCCCAAGCTAAAAGCCTAAGCAATTATAAAAATTAACAAGTCCCTGGGTCATTATTTAACCACTGGCAAGTCCAGAAAGTCCCACTATATAAAGTAAAATGTTGCACATGATTTCCATGAGCCTTTAAAGGCAATGAAACTTTTACTGCAAACATACGAAATACTTTTAAGGTATATTTTAAAATACATCTCTATAGTAATATGTGCCAAATGACAAAAAACCATGGAAGTACACATCAAACAGTACACCTATAGAGATGAGCTGGATAGAGCAGGTAACTCAAGTTCTTCTCCAATGTATGCTTCAGTCATTGTTTATGGCAGCAACAAGCAAGTCACTGTTTATAAATTTACACTTAAGAGCTGGAGAGATGGCTCAGAGGTTAAGAGTACTAGGGGCTCTTCCAGAGGGCTCAGGTTCAAATACCAGCACCTACACATCAGCTAACAACTGCCTATAACTCTGGTTCCACAGGATCTGATGACCCCTCCTGACCTCCACAGGCACTGCATTCATACGGTGCATAGACATACATGCAAGTAAAACACGCATATGAATAAAATAAAAATAAACCAATCTTTAAAATATAAAATAAATTAATACTTAATAAAATTAAAAAAACAAACTGAAATATACTCAGTAACCTATGAACAAATATTACACCTATGGCAATGGGTAAAAGCCCTGTTGAGCAGTGTTGGGAATTTACAGAGAGGATTTAATGTAACTATTGTATGAATCAGATTCACTATGGAAGCTTTACACAGCCGCACAGCAATTTAAGCACAGGATTTCAATAAAGAGGAGAATAAAATGTACTGATTCTGTAATATCTCTATTGTGTGGCTCTAAAGAGCCTATTTTAGTGACGTTTCCATGTGGCAAATAAGTTTTGAGAGTTGACCTTTTAGTCTATTCTTAATACAGTTTGAAAGCCTTCTATAATTCTGGGTAAATCAGACATCTAAAAGTGCAGAGTCTACAAATTTATCATTTCTGTGTTGAGGATGAGACATGATGGCCAGGAAAGGCTAAATAACTTCCCCAACCTGAAGACTCAAATCTTGGGCAGATGAATAGATCCTCACACAGAGGGATCAATGAATGGGTAGGGAGCCAGAGAAGAACGTACACATGTTGTATAATTTCCTCTAAATACTATAAAACATTACAAGCATATTTTAATATATTTGCATATAAACATAAAATAGTAGCATGCTTACACAGAAATCTATAGAACTGCATTGCCATACATGTGGAAAAATAATCTCTTAACATTCAAACCATCACAAAAATTACAACAAGCCATGGTTTGGTTTGGTCTCCAAATGAGACTTCAAAATGAGATAAGAAGTTCAAAGGAACAGAATCAAGGTTATAGAAATAGAAGTCAGAAACATAAAGCTTTAATATGTAACAAAGGGAAGTCTCTTTAAAGCCAGAGAGAGAAGGAACCTGATGCTGGTTTTCAAAAGTGGGGTGACAAATAGGATAACTTGAAGTCACTTGAAAAGACTGACTGGGACAACCCAGCGGTGATCGGTGATCCTCTTTCATGCCTGGTCTTATCTCCGAGGCACAGAAGCTGCTGAGCTGCCTTTGGTCTCCACCAAACAGGAAGCAGTTACACTTTCTTCCAAGAACATGGTGTGTGAAAACTTCAAGATCCATAGCTCACTGAAACAGGAACACAGCCAAACGCTTTGCTGACCGGTCTCGGTGTACAAAGTGTGGTGGCACAGGTATAAGGGGCAGATTAAACCAGGGAAACACTAGTGAAAACGCAGCTCACTATTATCCCTGGCAGGGCATAAACACAGCCACACACTAACAAAACAAAATGCTGGAGCAAATAATAGGGGTCAGACACTTTTCCAGTGATTAGCTCATAATGAATCTCACAGCACAAAACATCCTAGAGCTGCCAACCTGGTTATCACTGGAGGGTGGTGAGCATGTCCGCCGCTGGCACTTTGTCAGGGCGAGTGTTTTCTTTATCTGTAGTGCTAGGAAGTCACATCCTCCATTTGTATCTCTACATTATCCACTGCTCCACCAGAAAATTCTATCCAGCCAGTTTGAGGTCCCCAAGCTACTTCCTTTTGATGAAGAAGCCTTCCATGTTCTCCTTGCAATTGGCTAGAAAATTATTTTACTTTATCTTATTCGTGTGTCTTATGCAATTCTGAGGATCAAACCGAGACTTTGTGCATGCTGAGCAACCACTCTACCAATGAGAGACAGCCCCAGCCCTTGTGTAATTTTTTTTTAAAAGAAATACTTTTTTAAAAAAAATTAAAGCACTTAGAAATAAAACCCAATTACAAATATTTCCCTTTCCTCCTACTGCATTTCCCAGTACAAAGTTTATGCCTCTTACAGAGATCAACATTATTTCCCTTATTGTGTATGTGTATGCACATATCTGATATATCTATTTGTACGTATATTTACATATATGTATACATATGCACAGACAGAACGTGTGTTCTTATTTCCCTTTTATCTTGTAAGTTTGGAGAGAAGAGCCAAGTTCCTTATTTATACTTTACTATGCAACATCTGAAGTGCATGGTTTATAAAATAGACAGATATGTGAGCAGCATGAAATCCTTATTAACTTTTTAATTAATATTGGATTTTGTACAGACTCCATCATAAAGCATTTTAATTAGATTCTATCTCTGCTACAACCCACCCTCACTATGGCTCTCAATAATATGTGGAGCAAAACTCCAGTTATATTATTCTACTCCATAAAACCCTTCAATGCCTTCTGAATTCCACAAAGCTGTAGTCATATGCATGTCCCCTGTGCATTCTGCACCCCCACTACTGGCTTGCAGAACTCCCTCAGTGTAGCTTCTCCCATGGCCTCACCTTCCTATTCTGAGACACTGGGCAAATACACACATATCACTCCACATCAGTGTCGCAAACTTGTTACACGCCTTCCTCAAAGGCACTCTTCAAGGGTTAAGAAGATGATTTGATAGGTAACATACTCAGTGAACAAGCACCAAGTCCTACGTTCAAAGACCCAGGACCCATTTAAAAGCCAGGCACTTTAACACACATTTACAATCCAAGTTCTCCTATGACAAGGAAGGAGAAGACAGGATAACCACCAGACTCTAACAACCTCACAAGTCAGGTAACCTGGTATACAGAGCAGTGAACAGAGACCTTGCTCAAACAAGGTTGCGATAGATAGTCATCCTTTGACCTCTGAATGTGCATGCCAGCATGAAGACACACACAGAGAGGTGGCGGGTGGGGGTGTGGAGAAAGAGAGGAAGGAAAAGAGGGGCCATGCAGGGGGGAGAAACAGACAGAGACAGACGGAGACAAAGGAAGCACACTTCTCGGTCCTTACCCAGTACCTGCTGAGTATAGCGAGCCTGGAGGGGTAAATGTGACAATTTCCTCCTCTAAATTCTAAGAAAGCCCTGAGTGACCAAAAGCCAGAAACCACCTACAAGAATGACTGCCTAAAAAGGTTAAGTCCTAGCGCTATGCATAAAGCATGACCACAAGCATAATTCTCAAAGATGCCAAAAAGTTTACACTTCTCAGACATGGAACCTGTCGTCCTTCAGGCGGCATAGTCTGTTTTCAGAAAAGCACCCAAGGAGACACCCGTAAGTGAAAATTATGACAGTAAGCCCACAATAGTTAACGATTTTTTTTTAAATTTTCCAAATATATAACTTCTATGGTGAAATCACCTACTCGTTCTGAAATAATTTGAAAAAAAAAAAAAAAAAGAAGAAGAGATGGTAATATGGGTGTGGCTTTTAAAATCCACAAAGTCCTGTAAGCAGGTAGTCAAAGTATAAAAATTAAAAATACTGCTCATGATTCTGTTTCAAACTACCCCCCCCCACATGCCTTACGAACATGACCTGCAGAATAAGCTGCAGGTTGTTTTTTTTTTTTAAAGGTTCAGTGTTTATGACACCCATGAATTAGCTGCTTAATCTATGTGAGTTCTCAAGTGAAAAAGCTTCAGGAAAAAAAAGAAGTGCTTGTTCATGCATCTTCCGACCTCATGCCAGTCAGCAAACTGATCACCATGCAATACCACAGAACACCTTGGGAGCTGCCCATTTCAACCTCTGTCACAAAATGTATTTATAGATCTAAGGCCAAAACAAAAATCACCCCCTATAGGATAGAAATAAATGTCTTGTTTTCTTTTTGTTTCAAGAAAAAAAATGTATCTTATTTTTAAGGGATCCTGAAGGCGAATTTTGACCAACACTAAAAGCTAACAGAAATGGCAACACATTAAGCACACTATGCCAACTGTGTTGTGACTCCTATTCTCTAGGGCTTTATGTGGAGCTGTACCTACACAAGTTCCCAATAAAGTTACATTGTAGGGAATATTATTAACAATATCTTAAGTTTTGTTCCTGTAACACATATAAGAAGGAAATTTCACAACCCTCAGTACTGACTTAATATTTAAGACTATTAAGAAAAAACAATGGAGTTTGGGAGGTCGCTGGTGACAAAGTATTTGCCACACAGGCATAAGGACATCATTTTGGATCCCAGCCCCCAAGTAAAAGTTGATCATGGTTGCACGTCTAACTTTGGACCTGAGGAAGAGGACAGAGATTGGGGGCTCAAGTTAATGACAAACCTCATCTCAAAAAACTATAATTGGTGAAGAGATATAATATCAATCCTGGCTTCCACATATCCCCACAAATACATATACATACATAAACAAACAAAAATTATATTGATATATTGATGGCATTTTGATGGCTTTATTGAGGTGTGATTGATATTCAACAAGCAACAACATTAAAGTATAAATCTGATGAATTTACTCAGGTACATACATCTGGGAAACTATCAAAAGCAAGGCAGCGAACATTTCCATCACTTCCAACCATTCTCTAAGAATCATCCACACTGCCTTGTCTTGTCCTCCTTCCATCCTCCCATGTCTCCATCAGGTACCAATCCCCCTCCCTTGTTATTATAGGCACTTGGACTTTCTAAATAATATTTATATTTTATTTTTATATTATTATATTTGTATATAGATTAATACTTATATTTTTATATAAATCAGCTCATGTAGTACAGTTCTCTTTTCAGGGGTTAATTGTTTTGCTTTAGAATTGTTTAACCCAATTCCCAGCCAGTGACCATTCCCAGAATGTGTAGGAAGCCATACCTGATCATCTCCAGCACTTTCCATGATATGAATATGCATAGAATTTATATTGAACTCCTCAATATACTAAACCCCTCAAATATATACTTGAACTCCTCACCCCGCCCCCAAGTTGGTGGTTACACTATGTGACCGTGGAATCATGAATAGAATTAGTGGCTACATACATCAGAACCACGGGAACACAGGCAACCCTCACTCCAACCATGCACCATACAAGGACATAGACAAAGTTCTATGGATGTATGAACCAGAAAGCAGGCCTTAGCTAGGTACTGCCCGACTGCATGTTTAGACCGAGCCTCCTAAAATAGGAAATATACATTTGCCTAAGCCATGAAGACTATGATGCTGCATTAGGATAACACAGGCAGACAAACAGATTGCCACTTGGAACTCTACTTTTCACTAGAAATTCTGAATATAGGGGCTGGGAAGAGGGCTCAGTGGGTAAAAATGCTTGCTACTCAAGCATGAGAACTCAAATTCAAACCACCACTACCCATATAAAAAGCTGGGCATGATCATATGCATGCCTGAGACCAAAGTACTACGGGAGAGGGCAAAGTCATGAGAATCACCAGCCTTCTTCCAGGGATCAGTGAGAGACTTTGGCCAAAGGAATGAGGTAGGGCATTGATAGAGCTAGGAACCCAACATCCCCATGAGCATAAGACACGAATACACAGCTCACACAAACACATACTCACATGCACACACAATTCTGAATACCAATGCCCTCAGAATCAGTTCACACTGGTTAGTTCAACGTCAAGTGTGAAGATTAAGCAAGGATGAATTCTAAAGCTCACCAACCCATTTCCTGTAACTGCTGTAAAACTGAACTGAAACAAAAACCCATTCTTTCTGCTTATGAAAAGGATAAATAAAGCAGTCTGTGCGTAAATAAAGTAACATTCCTATAACCACAAGTAAGAATAGTTCCATTTTATCACAGAAACTTGCCATCCAACTGTGACCAGATCAAAAAATACAAGAGCACTACCTCTGGGCTCAGGCTGCCTTTTATGAACAGGAAATATAGGGTACTTTTTGACAAAAAGCAATTCCTTCATCTAATCCTAAAAGTTTAGATTTCTTCAAGGACAGCTTCAGAAGAGTTGCCTAGTCAAAACTCTAAGCATGCTATGGTTCCATGCTTAAGATGCTAACATCCTTTAGAACTAGAAAGTGTAAAGTCTAAAGCTCCTATTCGCCATGCATGGCAAAGTGCACCTGTAATGCCAGCATGTGTTGGTAGAGACAGGAGTTCAAGATCATCCTTGGCTACAAAACCAGTTCAAAGCCAGCCTGGGCTACATGTGACCCTGTTACAAATCAAAGCAAAAAACATGTAGTCTTTTAAATGTCTTCATAGAAATACTGAAAATGTACGTTTTTTTCCCCCAATTTCATCTTTAAAACAAGGAACAAACATAGCCCTTCTTAGCTTAAAAATATAAGTCTTTTTACTGCGTGGAAGAAATACTGAGCTGTGTACCAAAATCCTCCAAGCAGAATGAAATTTTCTTCTCTCCGTAACAGCTCACACCAAACTGAGCAGACTCTGTCCAGAACCTTCACACGTGCAATGAATTTTTGTCTTTCATCTAAGTTGAAGTATAATAAAAATTACCTATGAATTCCCTGTTTCAGGCAAAGATGTACCCAATGACTGCTAGGGAAAATAGACTTCTATCCAACCAAAGACAGATAGTTCTGATAAAAAACAAACAAACAAACAAACAAAAAAACTGTAGCCACCTTCCACAGTGAGAAACTCTAAAGAGAAATCTGAAGTACCAAAGACAGGATGAAAACTTATCCACTAAAATTTTAACCACATGCTTTATTTTAAAATTCTTTCAATGATCATATTCAGAAATTTTCAAAATGCTTGCTCTTTGGGGAAGCTTGTAAGCCAGTGAGTTCCGATGGAGAGAAAGTGATGGTGAATAACACGTGGTTGGCATCAAAGGAAATGAAGAGGCAGCTAGAGGAAAGGAAAGGAAAGGCTGTGCTATGGCTCTGACCAGGATGCAGGAGGGCAGAAATCCCTGGGCATTTAGTTGATCTAACAACCTCTCACACACTGGTAATAAACTCTAAACTCCCTCTATCCTTTCCCTTTATAAAATTTCCCTCCCTCTCACAGATCAAGCGAGCTGATGAAATATGAATCTACTCAGCCAGCTTCTTATTGTATTGGTCACATTTCTCCCGTGGAATGTGGTTGAGATTCTACCTCTGGCTGACATTTTTAAGATCTTCCTTTTCGTCGATGATCCTTACAACATTCTAGTTTCCTGTAGTTGTCCAAACCAAAGTAAGTGCTTCTAATTATTCTTGTGTGTTAAACATGAACTTGATGGTAAGATGCTATTGCTGAAGTTACCACATACTTGGGTCATAGAACATAGAGAAATCAAACTGGTGCTCACTCAAAAATGTCTTCTCTCTTGCTACTTTTGATAATTATGGAAGGTGCTATGCATTCTACTTAAAGAGAAAAATAACCATCAATAGCACCTACCTGCGAACCCCTGTAAGCTACAATAAGGGCTGGTCTGATAAGATACATTCTCTAGTGCAATGATAGCACAAATGTTATAAAGGTCATCAACCACTTCCTCACTGGCTCTAAGGCCAACTCTGAGATGAAACCCAAACCTTGGACTGTTAACAGGACCAAGAACCTGTG
Source organism: Montemys delectorum (assembly GCA_019843815.1). Classification (NCBI taxonomy): domain Eukaryota; kingdom Metazoa; phylum Chordata; class Mammalia; order Rodentia; family Muridae; genus Montemys; species Montemys delectorum. The sequence continues at coordinate 14,391 of JADRCD010203635.1, forward strand.
GCTAAATAGAACATAGGCCAATTTAGGTACTAGGTATTATGGAGAACCTAATACCTCAACTCTGTTTAATGGACATAATATTGAACTCCTAATGGCTTATTGTTATACCCATAGGTTAATGCATGTCTCAATCTTCATCAAAAAAGTTTCTACCTATCATACATGGTGATTAACACAGAATCTTATAACTGGTCAATGTGCAGATAATCAGAGACTGTAGAATACTTAGCTCCAAATGGGACATCTAGACCTCACTCCTGCTCCAGGTATCACATTGGAAAAGAGAGCAGAAAGAGTGCAAAAGACAGAGTTGGTGAATGATGGCTTCAGACACAGTGGGACAGCTGACATATGAGTTGACAGCCATTACGACAGCCTACCAAAGAGCTCTGCAAGCTCAACCCAGACCAAACCCCAGCGTGGAAAGAGAAGGTGGGCACACAGTCTCTCCCTAGCAGAGAATTACTGTTAATTGATAACTGCTTGTAGATAGAGTCAACTTTCTTTAACAGTTTAGACTCAGTAAGGCAATCAAGCTCCAGTGCAAAGCCACATGTCCAACACTCTGGGCAGCACAATGTGGACTTAATAAGCTTAAAGAGAGAAAAAAATGACCCAACACTGGGTAGGTAGGGAAGGAGGGTAAATCTGGGAGGAGATAGGGGATAGGTGAATAAGATGACAACACATTGTACAAAATTCTCAAGTAATGTAATTTTAAATTGAGGAGAGAAATCTGAACATAATATGAATAACCAACTTATATCATTTTAATTAATTTATTTATTCACTTTACATCCCAACATCAGGCCCTTTTTCCCATACCACCCTCTCACAGTTCCTCCTCCCTTTCCCCTCCCCTTCTCCCCTGAAAAGGGTGAGCTACCCCTCCTATCATCCCTCCCCTGCCACATCAATCCCTACCAGACTCCCAGTGAAGAGATAAGGACAGCAACCCACCCACAAAACCTTCAACCTAAAATGTGTCCTGCCTACAAAATGTGCAGAGACAACAGTCAAACAAAGACTAGCCCAACTTGAGACCCAACCCATGAGCAAGAACTAATCTTTGACACTATTAATGATACTCTGTCATGCTTGTGTACTGACTGGGTTTGTGTGTCAACTTGACACAGGCTGAAGTTATCACAGAAAAGGGAGCTTCAGTTGGGGAAGTGCCTCCATGAGATCCAGTTGTGAGGCATTTTCTCAATTAGTGATCAAGGGGGTAGGGCCCCTTGTGGGTGGTGCCATCTCTGGGCTGGAAGTTTTGGATTCTATAAGAGAGTAGGCTGAGCAAGCCAGGGGAAGCAAGCCAGCAAGGAATATCCCTCCATGGCCTCTACATCAGCTCCTGCTTCCTGACCTGCTTGAGTTCCGGTCCTGACTTCCTTTGGTGATGAACAGCAACATGGAAGTGTAAGCTGAATAAACTCTTTCCTCCCCAACTTGCTTCTTGGCCATGATGTTTGTGAAGGACTAGAAACCTGGACTAAGACAGCTTGCAAACAGGAGACTAGCATAACTGTCCTCTGAAAGGCTCCACCCAACAGCTTACTGAAGCAGAATTAGAGATCCACAGTCAAACAAACATTAGATGGAACTCTGAGAGCCTTAAAGAAGAGTCGGGGGAAATACTGAGGGATCCAAAGAGGATAGAGACTCCACAGAAAGACTAACAGAGTCAACTAACCTGGACCTTTGGGGCTCCCAGAGACCAACCCACCAACCAAAGAGGGTGTATGGGCTAGACCTAGGCCTCCTACATATAGGTAACAAACATGTAGCTTAGTCTTCATGTAGGTCCCCCAACAACTGGAGTGGGGGCTGTCCCTGACTTTGTTGCCAGCCTATGGATCTGCTCCCCAACTAATATTTTAATATGACTCACAGCACTTTTAAATAGTATAAAGTGGGAAAATTGGAATTTAGCCCAGAAAATAAATCTATACTTAAATATAGGTGACTGGTGAATTAAGCTACACTAGGATTATATTGCAACTGAAAAGGCTAATCAGATTCTATATTAGAATTTATAAACAAGAGATCCAAAAACTAGTGTGTGTGTGTGTGTGTGTGTGTGTGTGTGTGTGTGTGTTCAAATACTTGCTCATCTAGAGAAACAAATATGACAGCAGACACAAGTCACCACCCACCTTTGATTAGCCTGAGTTTGCAACTTGTTTTTAATTGATTCATGCATTTGCTTAATTGACTGTAAGGAAACCAGAGCTGGCTTTCAAGTCATGAATGAGTCAGAGCTCCTATCCTTAAGTATCTATGTCGGCATAGTGGCAAGTTCTTGAACGTGACCTGAATTTCAAGTTGGAGAAATTGTGACACAGAGCCAAAGCAATCATCTAGGCAGGGCAAAAGAACATCCCGAGAGTAGGCATCTCTACACTTCCTCCCAAAGGTTAGAATATAGGAGTCTAGGCTTCCTCTCAAACAACAGAAACAATATGCCCGGGTCACATTCCATTCATTCCCAGACGGAGTTTGTGGTTCCATATAAGTCATTCCATATAAGGAAGCAACAACAGTAAGGTGCCTCTTACTACTTTCTCAATGCTGTCAATCAGGTTCCAAAAGGTTGTGGGAAATGGGAGGTCCTGAGCAACTACCCTGGTGCCACACCTTCAAACCAGGTGGGTGAGGATGCCTACAAGGGTAGAGAGAATGCACATAAAACCACCCTGCTCCTCCAAAACCTCCTCATTTATGTCACTGCTCTGCTTTAACAAAGAGCACTCGTGTGACACTCACAAAAATCACAGTCTTTGGAGAAGTGGAAATAGATACCACAAGATACCTGATTATTTACATAAGACATAGATAGCACCACTAAGGTATTGTTTCTTATAGAAACCAATGCGTGACTAAGTGGCTCTTTGAGGACAACTGTGAATCACTCCAGTTCTCCCACAATGAGTGTGGCTAGAGACAGCAGCCATTAGATCAGCACAAAAGGTTTTCCTCAAACTAAACTCCTTTCTCTGCCTGCCAACGACCAGTATGTCATTTCCTTCATACTGGTCTCTGTTTTCTTGGGGACAGGAACTTTGAGAGTCTTACACTGAACACCACTGCTATATTTTCCACCACTTGAGATAGCCAGAAAGCATGCCACAAATTTATGTCAAATGCAAAATAAGCACAGAACACCCATCACCCACAGACAATTACTTCTTAGCCTTAGTCATTTGGCTCCCAGGTATTCTGCTGAAAGTGTGCATAAGCATCCTGTCTAAATATACCACGTCCAAAAGCCATGAGGTTCATCATAAGGTTCCCAACTGTAAAAGCTGCATAAAGTTCGAGACTCTGGAAGAGGCTTATAGTTCCAATCATTAATATAATATACAGTCAATATATATACATATATATTTAGATATGATATAAGATATAGTCAATATAATGTATCAACACTAACAGGTATAATTTATCAGTACCTCACTACATACCAGTATGAGGTATCAACACGATATAGATATAAGGCGTAAAAAGCCCTCTTTTTAAAAATTTATGGGCTCCATTCAAAAATATATAGCACTTAAAATTCAAAGTACATTTTTCCCAAGAAAATAAGGCTAATGTGCTTAAGTTCCTAGGTTAGCACCTTCCTTCAAAAAGAAGCTGAAATTAGAAAAATAAAATCTGGTACCTTCCTTTCAAATATCACAAAGCCTACTGTCACGTACACAGGGCATGTTAGCAATCTTCTTGACACACACATCTGCCAGGAAGCCAAGCACCCCCCACCCCCTTCACTGAGGAAGCCAAGGAGAAGGAAGAAGGAAACTGTAACCAGGCTGGACCCCTCGACCATAAATGGGTGGGTGACGGACCGGTCAGGAGGATGAAAATACAGAAGGTGTGTCCAAAAGAAAAGATGGGGGGCGCAGCCAGAAACCTAGCTGGCCAAGCAGAGGGGAAAGGTGCTGCCAAGTAAAACCAGGCAAGGCAGACACAAAGTCCCTCGGGAACCCTGGCTCTGAGAGGGTCTAGCAAAACCAGAAGTTTCTGCAGGAATTCTCAAAGCAGAAATACCTGTTCCCAGCAGATGCAGAAGAATAGACAGAGGAGGAGAGGAAGCATAGTGACGTGCTGTGGAGGAAAGGCAATCTCTGTCCTTGAAGGATAGCTTGTACCCTGGGGAAGTGACCTGGATATTACAAAATTCAAATGAGCTCTATAAAAGAACTGGCTGTCCTTCGCCAGGTTTCTCGTTTGGGATAAGCCCACATTTGTATGCTGTCATCTCAGGATGCGGAACCCACAACACACTCAAATATTTCCACATCCCTAAGAGCCCTGTGGCTTTAATTACCTCCACAGCTGAAGCTACAAGCCATTTAATAAGTATTTATGGAACAACACCCAAAAAAAAAAAAAAAAAAAAAAAAAGATAGTGAGAAGTGGATGGTTTGTCCTTGCTGCAAAATGAGGTTTCCTTAGTGTGACCTCAGCAAAACTGTGACCTCGGGTGTGTTAATCAGCTCACCAGGAAAAGAATAAGAAGTGAGTGTGGATGGTGAGGGCCAGCCACCCTTCACTGTCTTTAAAGTCATTTAGACCTATTACTGTGCATGGGTACTCTTCAATTCTCCACGAATGCATTCATTTCCTAGAAGACTTTTCTCCCCAAGACTCCTCTTCACTCCACCTTCTATAATTTGAGGCTCTAATGTCCTCCCTAGGAAGACACCACAAAAAAAAAAAAAAAAAAAAAATGATCCTCCAGCTCCAAGCCTCACATGCTCAAAAGTTGATAACCCGGAGAATGTAGTAAATAGCATCGTTCTTTCTCCGTATGTGCTTAGAGCCAAATGTGTGAGAGAGAAGCAGAGGTAACGAGCAGAGCGGACTGTGTCTTTCCTGTGGGGAGACAGAAGCTGAAGAGAACTCCAGGGGAGCCCACATCACAGCTGCCCACAGAGAGAAGTCACCTTTCTTCTGGAAAAGAATAAACACAAACTAGGAAATGTTACTCTACTGGAAGTTCTCATTATGAAAACAGAAAACCTGAACATACATAAGCTCCTTAACAGTCACTTGAATTGTTTTTCTTACCCATTAAGGCCCCGGGCTATTGCTAGTATGGCTGTCTCCAAAAGAAGAGAGATCAGTTTAATAAAAAAAAAAAAACCTTTCCTTCTAAGGATGGGAAGGACATTTCCTGCCTGATCACTGTCCTTCTGGTAGCCTCTCCCGATCACTGGGGAAGAACTCTGAACAGAACAGTGAACATAAATACCAAGATAAATACAATCAATTGCAGCTGAGAGCTTCCTAATTGTCTTGATTTCTGAGTACAATTTCTGTAAAGGTTTCCATGTGAAATATCCTCCCACAAGACCTCGTGCTTGAGAGCTGTCCCTAGCTATTGGTGCTGTCTGAGGAGGCCATGTACTGTCAGGCTAGCAGAGGGGAGTCACTGGGGTTGGGGGGGGGGGGGGGGATGACTTTAAGACAATTTACTTCTGGCTTAATCCTCAAGCCTTCTGGTCCCTCTGACCTACCGAGATGTGAAAAGCAGCCATTGCAAGCCCATGCCACCATGAGCTGACCACTTCTGCTGCCATCCATGCCTTCTCTACCATGGATTGATAGTCACTTAAACCATGAGCCAAATCTACTTTTCCTCCTTAAAGCAGTTTTGATCAGTCAATCCAGGGAGGCAAGTGCCTCTGACCAGTAGAGAACAGGGATAGTTAACTGAAATCCTCTGGGAAAGATAACTCAGTTGATATAACACCTGTCTCAACAAGATGGAGACCGAAGTTCCACAGCCAGAGCCCAGAGTTCCATGAAAAATCCTGGGAAGAGCAGTAAGCACCAAGCCCTAAGACCAGAGAGACAGAAGGATCCCTGGCATCCCATAGCCAAGCAGCCTAGCTAGCGTACATGTGAAGTCCAGGCAATGAGAAGCCCTGTCTCAAAGGGGGTGGGTGGCGTTTCTGAGGATGACACCTAATGCTGTCTTCCGACATCCCCATACACACAAGGGTGCATACATACAACCTCACACACATGTATGTACACAAATACGCAGACTCTTAAAAAAAAAAAAAAAAGTAGTCCTCTGGCAGGTATTTGCTCACTGAGACACTTTTAAGAGTGTCAAGTTCAATATTATAAATTAGAAGTCCAAAACTTTTGGGATTGTGTCTAGACTCAAATGATAGCACCATGACAGATGCCTAAGTCTGAGTGTCCCTGGCAGTAAAGACTGAAGCCAAAGCTTGCACCAGGTATTTGGCTTGGAGAAACAGTTCTGAGAAAAAGGACTGAGGTCCTAGAGCAGTGGCTCCCAACCTTCCTAACACTAACACTGCGGCCTTTTTTTTTTAATAGATTTTTTTTTAAAGATTTATTTATTATGTATTTATTATAAGTACACTGTAGCTGCCTTCAGACACACCAGAAGAGGGCATCAGATCTCATTACCAGTGGTTGTGAGCCACCATGTGGTTGCTGGGATTTGAACTCATGACCTTCAGAAGAGCAATCGGTGCTCTTACCCGGCTGAGCCATCTCACCAGCCCCACTGTGGCCTTTTACTACAGTTCTTCATGATGTGGTGACCTCCAACCATTATGTTATTTCATTGCTACTTCATAGCTGTAAGTTTTCTACTGTTATGAGTCATAATGTAAATATATGATAGGCAAGATATCTGATATAATCTGCAATCGTGGTAGGAGTCGGGGCCCACGGGTTGAGAGCCACTGTGCTAGAGGCACAAAAATGGAGAGCCAGGGAGCAGAGGCATAAGGAGGCATTATAGGAGTGAGCATTACTGCTGGTGTTTAGTGTTCAAGGCCACACGCCCCGCTCTCAGGAGTCCAATGAGTTCAGGACTCCTGTCTCCGGGAGGAAAAGAAATGATTTCACTTGACTATTCCTGCCCCCCCACCCCCCCCACCCCCACCCCCACCCCCGCAATGGATAAAAGAACCCATCACTCTGACATGACTCTTCCAAACTGCTGTTCTTGCTTGTCTAGAAGCTTCCAACAAGGAACCATAGTGAGAGAAGCTCAGAGCAGGAAGAAGCATGGGGAAGGAGAAGTGGAGAATGAGAGGCCCCTGATAAGGTGCATTCCAAAAGTGCCTGTGGAGTTCAGAGGAACCCACAAGGAACTGGGGATTCTTGGGGCTGGACTAAGGAGAGAGGCAGAGGGGATTTTCAAGTGATACTCAGGAGGATGCCAGAACAAGTTCCAACAATACTGAAAGCCAAGGCATTCTCTCCACTCTCTTCTACAGTCACTCAGCTGGAGCGACCACTGGTGCCTGGGGAGAGCTGTGGGGCTTCTTGCCCCTGGCATTTGCTTTCTTTTTGCTTTTGTTTCTTTGGGTTTCTTCCTTTCTTTTTTTCTTTTTTTCTTTTTTGTTCTTTTTTTAAATCTGTAATTACGAAAGTAGAATTCTTTCAGAACACTGGGCATTAATTCAGCTTAGTCTTAACTTTTATATTGTCCACTTTTAAAGAACCTAAAGAATGTCAAGGACAGGCAGCAGTGCTGGTCCTGGGGCAACAGTGGTGGCTCCAAGCTTCAATCCCAGTACTAGAGAGGTAGAGGCAAGTAGGTCATTGAGATTGTGACCAGCCTGGTCTAGAGTGAGTTCCAGGACAGCCAGGGCTACACAGAGAAAGAAAAGAAAAAGAGAGAAAAGGAGAGGAGAGGGGAGAGGAGAGGAGAGGAGAGGAGAGGAGAGGAGAAGAGAAGAGAAGAGAAGAGAAGAGAAGAGAAGAGAAGAGAAGGGAGGAGGGGAAGAAGAGGAGGTAGAGGAAAGGAAAAGATAGACAGAAAGAGAGAAAGAGAGAAAGGAAGAAAGAGAGAGAGAGAGAGAGAGAGAGAGAGAGAGAGAGAGAGAGAGAGAGAAAGGAAGGAAAGAAGGAAGGAAGGAAGGAAGGAAGGAAGGAAGGAAGGAAGGAAGGAAGGAAGGAAGGGAGGAGCAGAGGGAAAGAGGGAGGGAGGGAGAAAGGAAGGAAAGAAGAAAGAAAGAGAGGAAAGGAGAGCAGAATATCAAGGCAAGCAAGATCATCACTTGCCAATACCACCAAATTTAAAGAGTCAGTCCTCAAGAGTAGCTTCTAATACCTAACATGACACACACAACACATGCCCATATAATTACAAAGGAGCGAGTGAGGGAAAAGGAGGAAGAAATGGACAGATGGATGGAGAAACAGGGGAAATAAAATAGAAAAGGGGAAGAACTTCAGGACCCTTGAAAGACAGAAGAATACTGAGAAGCAATACCATTGGTGTCTGCTTTGTCAGGCTGTCTATAATACTTGCCAATTTTCCAAGCATCCGTGAACGGATGAATGGATAATCTATAAGGAAAATTAACAATTGAAAGTTATCTAGCCTTAAAAAGAAATCAAATTCTGACCTATATTATAGCACGGATGGGCCTTGAGGAGATTATCCTACCTGAATGACCCAATTTATTTGAAGCATCATGAATAGGTGAATCTACAGACACAGAAAGGAGAAAGGTGGCAGCCAGGGCAGTACAGAAAGGGTTAGAGTTGAATATGCACAGAATATCAGCTGGGGAAGATGATCAAGTTCTGAAGACAGAGAATGGTGTCTGCACAACACACTGAGTGTGCTCGATGACACTGAAATGTCACTTAGATATTGTTAAATTAACCACAATCACTAGGATTATATGATATGTGTGCACAGCAAAAACAAACCGAACTCTACATCGAGTTAACAGGAGACAGCTGCTAACGAGGTAAATTTTGGTTCTGAGCATCTGCTTACTGTTTCTCTAAGGACCCTGGGCATGGAACTTTTCCTTGCCAGCATGCAACTTCCACATTTCCCATCTCCCTGGTGGCATCTAAGCCCATGTTTCCGTCACTGGGGGCAGAACAGGATCTGGATTCTGCCTCACCTTCGTCACCACCACAAGCTTTCACAAGCAGGAATTCTGAGTCTCAGGCCACAGCATCTGTTGCAACTGCCTTTTGCTTTGAGATTGCTTCGTGCTGTAAACACTGTTTCCTGAGGAAGGGCATCTCTGAGACCTCCCATTTCCGCCAACCCATTCCCAGCAGATGCCAGGACCGCACTCAGTAGGCAGTGCTGTGTGGACACCCCAAGACACGAGCATTCCTGGGCGTTTTAAACACCATATGTTTGGTATTTTTTGTTTTCTGCTGGAGGTAGAACATATCACCTCGTGTTTAACTCCACTTGGAATTAAACTCATGTTTCTCCACTGATTCTCCATCCACACAGACAGACTCAGCGATGTTTCGTTCCCTTCTGCTTCAGAGCTACCTCTGCAAAGGAATCACCAGACCTTTGCTCCTTTTTTTTCCTTCCTGTACCAGATAATTGCTTTTCTAATATTCTGAAATATTCCCCAAGACTATATAGTCTAGTACCTCCCATATGAGGGAGAACTGTAGAGCTGTATGTCCTCATATATAATCATTACTCAGACAAGTTTTGTCTGACTTCACTTCCAGCATTAGGGGATCTCAACCAAGAGGTCACTCTGAGAAGGCCACATGTAGCCAGGCTGAAACTGCCTCGAGACAGCTCTTCCCCTTTTCGCCTATGTTCATAAATGCCAACTGTTCTTCTAGCCTGGGGTTCCTCTGTCTGTGATGACCACTCTCCTAATACCACCAAGTCACTCTTGTTTCTCCTTGATTTCCTAAGAAAATATGACCTTTAAAATCTGGGTGTAACAATAACACTCCCTTTTAACTATTCCTTTCAATGTTGAGTTTGCAAAGATCTCACGGACTTGTTTGTCTCTCTCTACTTAAGAACATTCCATATAATCCTTTTTTTTTTCCTTTGACAGGGTCTCACTATATAGCCTGTCCCTGAACTCCCAGAGATCTGCCTGCCTCTGCTTCCCAAGTGCTGGTAATGCCATGCCACCCCACCCAGACATATAATTCTTAAGAATAACACCATTTCATCCTAATTATCCATAAAATCTAAAGTTCTTCTCTAGGCAAAGCTACAGTTCCATAATCTAACTGGCAGACTTACATAATTAAAAACCTACAGCAAACAAAACCATGCTTCATGGTCAAACCTACAGTTCCAGGATCTAATGGGTGGAGCGCTTGTAATTAGCAAACAGTACAAACACAAGTTGTGGTTCACTATGGAGGAACTTCCACTAGAGCTGGAAACACTTCTGACCTATACAGAGTTCAGCTTCTTCCGGTCCTCATGTCTGAGACCTGTTCAGACAGAAAGATGATTCTTTGGCCTGCTTTTTGTTAGTTAGGTTAGCTCTAACACAGGTGGTCTATCAAGATCTTGTAGATAAACAACCAAATTACATACGATCCCTCCCTCCAGGCGTGTTCTTTGCCCCAGAATGAGATTAACTCGATGTGTTAAAGCTAATTTATCACTTCCTTCCTCGGCCTGCTTTTCATAATTTAAAGGAAGGACCTGACCTGCCACAATACCACACTTGCAAAGTCACTTCTGCAGTCTGCGGCCCTGGCATGAGACCTACACCAAAATGCAGCAAAAATGGCAAATCTGTTCTACTTTTAATGACTAAGAAGGTCCACTCTCTTTTACGACTTCATCTAAAATGTCAGTTCTAGCAATATAAAAAACATCTCCCAAAATCTAAGTGCTTCAAGCCCCCCACAAAACCTGCCTCACACCCTCTGGCGAACATCAGCTCATCCAACACTAACAGAGCCTAACACTCATCACAAACAGCTGTGCTTGGCAGAAACAGCCATTTGCCTGCAGCCTTGGCTGCCACCGGCATCCATCCCCCAAAGTCTAAGTAAATATTCCCTTTTTTTCTACTGAGTGAAAAACCTCGTGGATAATAGATACAAAATGATGGTTAAAATGTATTTTATTGATCAAAGCTCATCTTGAGGATGAAGGTTACCCTTCTCTACCCAGCCCACACCCACCACTACACAAGCAATAAATAAATAAATAAACAAACAAACAAACAAATAAATAAAATCAGTAGTATAGGCTTTGCACTTGAAGATAGAACTGTTCCACTTAGTGGGCCATTTGGATGAGAATAGACAGAAAATCATCATCTCTGCAGGCAACTAGGTCTCAACGCCAAGACTCCAAAGAAAACCAAGCCACATACACCCAAGAGTATCTAATACTCTAACAGAAGGGCTACATATGATGATGGGACAAGGAGAGGCATCTTCTCTTAAACAGAGCACTCTTAGAGCTCTGGTTCTTCGCTGTGTTGTCTGTACCTAATTATGTGTTCAATGAATGCTGTCAAATAGACGCACCAAAGAACAAACTCTACTCCTGAAAGAACAAAATGCAGTTTTGAGCTTGCAGACATTAACAGTGTAATATAAGCTAGCTTGCACTTCTGGGACATGCAAACCCAAAGAGCTGGAGATCTCCATGAGAGGAAATGTACCAGTCATCATCTAATCTCTCAGGAATGCTCATCTTCACCATTTAGTCCCTGCTATGCTATTTGACTCTAGACTGTTCTCTGGCAAGCCTCCTGGATGCCCAGGTTATATTACCATAGGCCTGAGGTAAAAATGTTGGCTAAAGGGCCAATAAGTGGGAGAGGGTGGGGTGGCAGGCATGGGGAAGGGGGAGGCAACAGGGGTTTGTTCTTGTGTCTGTTTGTTTGTTTGTTTGTTTGTTTGGAGGAGAAACTAGGAAAGGAGAAATTTACATGTAAATAAAGAAAATACCTAATAAAAAATTTTAAAAAAATGTTGGCTAAAATGAGAGCTGGCTAAATATTAAACTGTGCTTTCTGCAAGTGTTTATTCTCTCTTCAGTCTTGTCTTCTCTAACATGAAAGATTACGGTTGTTCTGTTTTTAAAAAGATGTAAGATCCTATTCAATTAAAAGTGTACTCTGGCACACACCCTTGAAAAATACTTGCACATATGGTTTCAGAGCATTCTGAAATCACACTTCAAACAAATTATACCTGAAGTCCCTATCATCGCCTATGTTTATTAATAATAAGACTAGTCAGTGAGTATTCAGGTAAGCACTCCCAAGTAGTTATTTGGCATCAGTGCTAAGTTCTGTGTTAGTTCACAGGAATCATGGGTCAATAAAATATAAGTGATTCCTGCTACCATAAGGCCAGAATGAAACAATTATTTTATAAGGTAAGTTAAATAAAAGAGGATTGCAAAGCTAGGAAGTCAAAATAAGATGTCAAGTCCTGGGTCCAGAAAAGTGAAAAAGAGGTTACAAATTCTGAGAAGAGGAAAACACCTAGAATTTGAAATAGCTGTACGAGCAGAGGGCAGAGGATGACGTGGCCAAGCCAGAGAAGGCATCCCATAGGGCTTGGTGACCTCGCCCTCAGGACATCTTCAAAGCCCTACTCCCCATAGTTACAAAAGCATCGACCCATCACACTGATGGCTGGGTAGGGC
>JADRCD010203637.1:0-11564 GCA_019843815.1 Montemys delectorum
GCACAGTTTCTATTCATCAGGATTTTAGTGATAAAACTTGTGTCCAACTTTATTATGAAACCCACTTCTTTCTTTTTATGTCTCTCATTTAGTTGCTTTGTTACAAGGTTTTTTTTTAGTCTTTAATTACTAATGTGAACTGTTGAACCACACATTGTGCTTCATGCATCCTCATGCATGCATACACCTACACCCATTACAGAATGGCTTACAAGACCCTTATGTATCTCACTCAGTTGCTTTGTCATGGGGGGAGTCTATTTCACTGTCTCTGGCTTTGGGTTTGCTTTTATAATTTTCCTGGATCAGTATCATGTGGATGGAGATAAAGCAATCCAGGTCTGTGCCTTGGCTTCAGAGACCTGATACCTTAGGCCTCTGGTTTACCAGAAGGTCTTTTTGAAGGCAGCTGCAGAGGGCTGATATAGATGTTCAGAGAGCCACTGCAGGTGGTTAGATAAAACAAAAACCTAAATGGAAAGGGCCAAGACACTGAGATGCAGGGTCTTATATGTGAGATATAGATCTGGGTCTGCATAGGAGGATAGATGGATAGACAATGATGAATAGACTACAGAGCTACTGCTCCAGAGTTCTCTGCCTGTCCATCCCTTGACACATGCTTGGCCAGTTAGGTGAGTGATGTCATTGCCATTACTATGTCAGATGTTCCTCCTGTTATGAAAACACAGATGAAGATCTTTATATTGACAAGTGTCTTAGATAGGGTTTCTGTTGCTGTGAAGAGACACCATGGCCAAGAAAACCCGTATAAATGACACATTTAAGTGGGGTTGGCTTATAGTTTCAGAGGTTCAGTCCATTATCATCATGGCAGGCAGCATGGCAGTGTCCAGGCAGACATGGTGCTAGAGAAAGAGTTGAGAGTTCTGCATCTTGATCTGACTACAGCCAGGAGAGATAGTCTATTCTGCACTGGGTGGAGCTTGAGCACTATGAGCCCTGAAAGTCCACCCCCACACTGACATATTTCTTCCAACAAGGCCACAACTATTCTAACAAGGACACACCTCTAAATAGTGTCACTCCCTGTGGGCCAAGCATTCAAAAAAAATGAGTCTATGGGAGCCAAAACTATTCAGTTCACTACAACAAGCTATTTTGTTTTTGTAGTATTTTTTTATTAGATATTTTCTTTATTTACATGTGAATTTTCCCTTTCCCAGGTTCCCCTCCAAAAAACAAACAAACAAACAAACAAACAAACAAAAAGCAACAAGAACAAACCCCTTTTGCCTCCCCCCTCCCCATGCCTGCCACCCCACCCTCTCCCACTTATTGGCCCTGGCATTCCCCTACACTGGGGCACAAAACCTTCACAAGGCCGAGGTCCTTTCCTCCTATTGATGATCGAATTTGCAATACTCTACTATACACATGCTGCCAGAACATTCAGTCCCACCCTGTATAGTCCTTGATTGATTGATTGATTGATTGATTGATAGTTGGGTCCCTGGGAGCTCTGAGGGTACTAGTTAGTAATTGTTGTTCATCCTAAGGGGCTGCAAACCCATTGTTTATTTGTTGTTGTTTGCTTCCAGACATGGTGTCTATGTGTAGCCATGGCTGTCCTGAACTTTCTTTGTAGACCTGAGTGGCCTTGAACTCAGAGGTCTGCTGCCCTTTCCTCCTGAATGCTAGGACAAAAGGCACATGCTACCATTGTCTGGCTGTAGTATGGTTTTAAAATGCCCATATGTACATGTGTTCCCAATCAACTTTGAACATTATCCCCCAAGGTAGGTGAGGATGTGAGGCTCCCCCAAACTCAGGAAGTGCTCAGTACATCCCTCACCATGCAGACCAATTAATAGTATAAGTGACCTTGGAAACATATTGGGAAAGAGATCACTGGGCATGCCATGTTTCTTTCCCCAGACCTTGCATTTTGTTTAATTCCTTTGGAAGGAATGCTGATCTTGTGACCCTTGCCTCCCTTCCTTCGGAGAATCTAAGAGCAGCTTTCCTTTTTGGGGTGTTAGCAGCCTCAGTTTCTGAGGTATTGCCTTCTATTACCGCATGGATTTCTCTTTATTATCAAAATCCAGAAGCAACAGCTAGTAACTGATTGGCATGGCGAGGGACTGGGATTCATCTTGAGATGGTGGTGGGAGCTTCTGACCCTCATCTGTTTCAGGTGATACTGCTCTTGATCTATGCACTCTGAAGAGTTTTATGCTTACAGCCCACAGTTATTAGTGTTTTCTATGTCTTAAAGAGTTAAAATGACAGAGCCTGACAATGGACTGTTTATTTTAAGTCCACAATGGGCTCATGTTGGAATGTAAAGTTCAATGGGATCTGTGACTCTCATTGGTTCCTGCTTATTTTCTTGCCTATCCGATCCTCCTTACAATTTATCTGGTATCTCTGTTTTATGCTGAAAATTCTACTTTCTGTCTGGCACCAAGTAGTCATTACCTTAACCACCAATGAAAAGCAAAATTGAAAGTATCGGCTGACATGATTGGTTTCTATTTCATCATCTCCCCGTATTTATCCAAGGCCCCTGTCCTGGGTTATGACCCACTGTAATATCTTCAACATGCTTTAGGCAGTGTCTCCCAAGCAGGTGGCCAGCTTAATATAGAATTGACAAATGAGCAGGATGACAAGGGATATATTCAATACCTCCAATCCCCAAGTGCTCCAAAGATAGTCTGTGATACTCTAATGGAGACCACATGTGACCACTGCCTTAGAGAATGGCCTGAATGCTCTTTCTGACCCATCTGCTGGTTTGGTGGCTCTATTTTCTCTTGTCCTCCTGGTCAGCAGGATTCTTGGTCTCTAGATCTGTAGTGTTCTCTCACCATACTCAATAGTTACTATGGGGCTATATCTTCTTTAGAGTACCATACCATGTGCATCTGGATATTTATGTCAATACTCTTGTTCTTCATAGCTAGATCATGAAAATACCTATAAATTGATAAGGTTTCCCCCTCATTTTTCCTAACTTTCATTTCCTGAGACTAAGAGCCAAATATATTAACAGGATAGCTATTATGGGTCACCAAAGTAATCACTCAGTCCATTCAGTTTGTTTGGAGCATATTTAACAATTTGAAAAGAATTTGAGATGTATAATAGTGACAGATTTAGTCATAATCTAGTAGAAAAAAATGTCAAATGATTAAAAGGTAAAAGCAAAAAGACTATTTTAAGGTATTATTAGGTGAATAAATGATGGTGGCATTTATGACAGTTGATTTGGGCTCTTCTTGAAGGTCATGAATGTCTAGGGAGGACATTTTAGACAGAGACTAACAGACATAAGACCCCTGGTTAGAAGTGTACCCAGCATGTTTGAGGAGAAGCTAGGGATCCAGCAAAGAACTGGGGTTCAGGGAAGGGGGTCACATAGAGTGGAGGTAGAGCCAAGGCCCTGGACCAAACACTATGCTCTCCTTTTCAGAATTACATTCTTGTGAGCCTTCTTTGATAGGGAGTAGCAATATCTGATGTACACTTTAAAAATGTTGTCATAGCTATCTTACAGAGAACAGATTGCACTTTTGAATTAATCCCCTGCTGCTTGTTTAAAGAAACCCCATGAAAGCTGATATACTTACAGGCTTACAAAAACTAATTATGATCTAGGAACTGAATGGGCTAAGTTCCAATTTTCTCTTTCTCTGAAATTTTATAGATTGTCATCCCAAGGTGAAGGCAGATTTACTGATCTCAAGTAACCAAATCATGACAATTCCATTAGGAAAACTCGGCAGCATCTTCTTAATAACTAAGGCTTTTTAAACATAAAGGACAAAATGACATTGCACGCCCCACCTACAGACTGTCCCAAACTCCATTCAGTTGTCATCTAAGAACACTTTATTGGCTCTCTTGCTTTGGAGGGTCTCATAGTCAAGTTTAGTCTTTGTCATCAAAGCTGTAATCTACCCAATGGGTCATGGGAAATATGCAACAAAGGACTTAGGAGAAGACTTTCATAGCATCTGCCTAAGTTGTTTATGGTTTAGGTCAAGTAATAGCGTGGCTGTGGTGAGAGTTGAGGATCTAGAATGGGCCTTGACTATGTGTTGGGTGAAGAAATAGCATTTTGTTGAATAAGCAAGTGCTTTGTCAAAAATGGAAAGGTTTTATGAAGAGCAAGCTCCTCATTGCAATCTCTCTCTCTCTCTCTCTCTCTCTCTCTCTCTCTCTCTCTCTCTCTCTCTCTTTCTCTCACAGTGTGTGTGTGTGTGTGTGTGTGTGTGTGTGTAAAACTTTCAAGGAATGTTAAGTTGATATTTGGGACAGAAGTGATTTTCTTTTATACAAATCACTAAAGGAAGGGTTTTAATTTTCTCAGAGGTGGGGTAATTTATTAAAATCAATGGCAGGAAGGCTAGGAACAACCAGGCTCTGCAAATTGTTGATATATACAGACCTTTTCTTTTCCCTCTTTTTTCTTCTTTTGAAGACTATTTCACTGCTTACTCAGTCTGGCTTTGGATTCATGATCCTCCTGACTCATGTCCTTAGCACTGGGATCAGATTCATGCTACCCTACTAGGTCTACGGTCAAGTTTCATTAAAGACTTTGAGCTTGGACTAGATTGCATATTGGTCGACTTTTGAAGGGCCAGTGTAAATGATTGGCCCAGGTGACTTCTGAGTTGTACTCCAACTCTGAGACACAATAACTAGAGGACAGAACCTTAAATTTCAGAGTGACTTCCTCTTCCATTAAAGATGCCTCTAAACATTTTTTTTTTTTTTTTAAAAATGGTCATCTTGTTTGTTCAGCCACATTGGCTGCTTTTATCCTTCCTTTAAACACAATGAGAAAATGGAGTGACAAGTACTTCATCCTCCTGGGCAAGGCCTGGTGTGTTCCTTGTCCCCAGTGGCCTGAAGGCCGATGGCTTCCACCCCAGTAGCTCCGTCTTCATTGATTTTGTCTTCACACTGGCTTTTGTATTCTGTTTTTCCATCTGAACTGGGATCCACCGAAACACTCACACAGTTACTAATATTTAAAAACAAAAATTCTTCGGCTCAGCTACAGGCACGCTGTGAAGGGGGGAGCTTCCCCAGAAGAGTAACTGTTTGTTGGGTGTGCATTTGTTCAACCAGCTGTGCACAGAGGACCTCGAGGCTCCCAGCTTTGCAGCATCTTCTGAATGAGATTAAATTTTACCTTCTAAAGTTTAATTCAACCTTTTATATTTGTTTCCTACTTTTGACCTGCAGCAGGTTTGACGATTCTTTAGCAAGGAGCTTAGTTCAATCTTCCCTATGAACTGAATTGACTTTCAATGTAGAGCTGACACTGACTTAAAGTGACTGGTGAGAAATTTGTCTCTGTTTTTTAAATCTTGGGTGTTGCTTTGTGTAGACCCTGCTGTAGGAATTGCTGTTTCTATTATAGTACAACAGCATTTCATGACTGATTTAAATATTACTGTAACAGGGCTCATTTTTATATTTAATACTAAAATATTTCTTATGCAGGATATTAAAACTAAGTTCCTACAGCATCTATTTCTCTTCTATTTCCCTTTGAAAGCCATCTGATTTGTTCCAGATTTTGGACATTCCTGAATAACATTGTTTTCTACAATTGTGAGCAGGCTTTGTGGGGGCACACGTTTTCAGTTATTTGAACAGATGCTGAGAAGTGTGATTTTGGTCATTCTATGGTAAGCTATGCCCACTTTTCTAAGAGATTGCTAGTGTGGCTGTACCATGGCATCCTTCACATTGACATGAGTTCACTCAGTGAACTACACTTGTTCTTTAGCGGGAAAGTGAAGTTCATAGGTCAGAAACTTGGCCACAAAGGCAAGACAAACCCTTGAGAAGGACTACGTAAAGTGAGGTGGTTTGAATGAGCATAACCCCACCAGGCACATACACTTGGATGTTTGGTTCCCAGTCGGTGGAATGTTTAGGAAAGATTAATAGATATGGTGTTGTCGGTGGTGCCGCTGGGGGTGGGCTTTTACATTTTAGAAGCCCGTGTAAGTTCTAGCCTCACTCTTGGCTGGCAACTTGCCGATCAAGTATGAGCTCACTGCTAATGCTCCAGAGCCATGCTCCTCACCAGGACGATAATGGACTCATCCTCTGAAACTATAAGTAAGCCCCTAGTCAAATTCTTCTCTTTTTATTAAGTTGCCTTTAGTCAGGGTGTCTCTTCATAGTAGTAAAATAGTAACTAACACATGAAATAAAGCATAGTTGCTTTTTAAAAATTCTTACTTAATAGGTAACCACGCAAAACAATGCTTGCTTATACAGTGAATGCCAACCACAAAACAAAGCACCACACCTTGTGATTTTATTGGTATTCATTAGACAGTAATATTGTAGAAAGATATAAACATGTGCTGTGTTTTTGGCATAGCACATTCATGACATGAAACATATTAAAATAGGGATACAGATGGACATGTTGGGGCACTCCTTCAGTCCCTGTACCCAGAAGGTTGAATCACGAGGGTTAGGGGTTTGAGGATAGGCTGGTTACATCATGAGACCCTTCTTCAAGACAAACAAATAGACAAATACACAGGATAAATAAGGCATCAGGCAGCCACGGCGGTGACACAGAGGGGGAAAGAGCTCAGGGGAGTTAGATGGCACAGGGATTCAGACAGCCATGTTTCTCATTAAAGTAAGAAGTAGAGCCAGTACTGGGAACAAAGGCATGAAGCCAGGAAGGGGAGGGCTCAAATAAAGGGGAGGAATTTCACACTGTGAACCAAGACTCTGCAGATGGAGAAGAGGGAGTCAGAGTTTTACAGATGGCTGGTATTGATACAAGAGCACAACTCTCACTTCAAACAGGGTAAGAGATAGCTTATTCAGGAGTTAAATATGAGTGATCACGACTTGGAGACACGGATTTAGGCTACCCCAAATTTCCTATTCTCATTGTGGTAACAGCCTGATAGAGTTTTACAGTAACAACAAAGAAAACAACCAATCAGGATATTTTTCAAATGCAGTGGTGAAAAACTTCAGTGGGTGAGCAAAGTAGAGAACTCTCAGCTGTAAATCTCAGATGCTCCCTGGCAAGTGGGTTCTTAAATTAACACATTTAAGATATTTTACCTATTAGCCTCAAGGATGTCATTTTTCAAGGGTTGCCTATTAGGCATACCAAGGTGGGCAAGGGATGGTGAGATGGTTAAGGGAGTGAAAGGTGGTCAACGATAAATCGTGATGAGGTTGTAGACTTGCAGCATTTCAACCTCGCTCCGGATGCTGTTGTTCTCACTCATTAACTGGTCTTGCAGAAGCTTCATGATGTAAGATGAGGTTCTTTCCAGGAACTTTCATTCAAAATGGCTAGACCACACTCTAAGGCTCAGACACCTGGCAAGGTGAATTGTGGAAAATGCCTCAAGGCTAAGAAGTTTGGAGAAGAAGGAAGAAAACAAGCTGTTGAAAGGCAGGAACAAGCATAATGCTAAGAGTAGAAACTGGTGGATTAGGAGAAGAAACTGGGTGGCTGTTTGTTTCTTCCTATTACGTGTTCACATGTAGCTTTCTCCATGAACTACTTTCTATTAAACAAAAAATGGTAACATAAATGTCGATCACATAGGAGACCCTCCTCCATGCCCTCATAAAAGTATAAATACTGTAATTTTTCGATAAGGCTGTGGTTGACAATACCACAGTGTGGAAAGCTCAAGAGAAGTCTACTTGGTCATAGTTCCTAAGGTTGGAAGTTCAAAAACAAAGTATTGGCAAGCTGTGTTCCTTCTGAGGCTTGCTCTTCTGCTTGCAGGTGTGTCTCCCACATGGATTTTCATACAACCGTGAATTTATACTTGATGTTTCTCTATGTCCTAATATTTTCTCCTTATAAGGACAATAATCAGATTTTGTTGTTGTTGAAGATGAAACCCTGGACCTTGTACAAGTTAGGAAAGCCCTCTACCACTGGGCCACTTCCAAACTTGTAATATGGAACAGGGCTCACCCCTGAGAATTACTTTTGCCCCTCAGAAGATCTTAACTTCAGATACAGTTTTATTCTGAGATACTACAGATAGGAACTTCAAAATATGAGTTTTGGGGTACACAGTTCAGCCTATTGTAAATACAACAAATTGATGTGTGTGTATGTGTGTGTGCCAGGGTAGGTAGCAGTACCATTGTTTCTAGCATCAGGATATTTTGAAAGCACTAGGCCATGTCTGGTGGTACAGGCCTGAATCCTAGTACTAGAGAGGTCAAAGCAGTGGGGCTGGAGAGATGGCTCAGCAGTTAAGAACACTGACTACCCTTCCAGAGGTCCTGAGTTCAATTCACAAATTGTCTCACAACCATTTGTAGTGGGATCCTATACCCTCTTGTGGTGTGTCTGAAGACTGCTACAGTGTATTCATATAAATAAAACAAATCAAAGAGAGAAAGGTGTGTGAGAGAGAGAGAGAGAGAGAGAGAGAGACAGACAGACAGACAGACAGACAGAGACAGAGAGAGAGAGGCCAAAGCAAACAGATCATGAGATTGATCTCAGTCTGAGCTACATAGGAAGTTCATTGCCAAACTGGACTACATGGAAAGATCAACATGCCAAGAGCAAGGAACATTTTTTATTTCACTACATTTGAGACAATATGACCTTGCCTCTTTACATGTTTGAGGTCCTGGTTTGGATGAGAGCATCCATGGCACATGGCTAAGAAACAGTGGGGTGCAGGATAACTTTTAGTAGGCAGGGTTGCTAATGAATTAAGAGAGGTTGAGGGGCCAGAGAAGACCTGCTGATGAAGTAGATGGGTGTATTGAAGACAGGACAGCAGTATGTCAGGAACTGACAAAACAGCAAGATGATACAGTCTTCTAAACACTACCACCTCTAACCACTCACCTGTAAAAGTTAGCCAGAGCACTTCAGAGAGCTTCATTGAGCAAAGTGACCAGGATGTTGAGAAGTCCATGCTGAAGTGATATGGTCTGTCCCAAGTATAACACATGGTATCCTTAAAAATTCAAATTGGAGAAATCACAATTTAGGTTGTGTTATACCCTATAACTGAAGTGTGTGGAAAAGATATGAACTCCTTTACACCAACTTGACACAAGCTAGAGTCATCAGAAAGGAGGAGACATCAATTGAGAAAATGCTTCCATAAGATCAGGAAGCCTGTGGAGGCTTTTCTTAATTAGTGATTGATGGGGGAGAAGACACCCCATTGTGGATGGTGACATTTCCTGAACTGGTGATCTTTGGTTCCATAAGACAGCAGGTTGAGCAAGTCAGGGGAGCAAGCCAGTGAACAGCACCCCTCCATGGCCTCTGTGTCTGCTTCTGCTTCAAGGTACTTTCCCTGTTTGAGTTCCTGTCCCCACTTCCTTCAGTGATGAACAGTCATAAAGTAGATGGGTGATGAGGGTGGATACAGAATCAGTTTGAGGTGAGTAGAGGATTGACTTCTAGTGGATATAAGTGGTTTCTTCTTGTGGTTTCAGAATTAATTGTTATGATTTAACAATTCTGTCTATATGTCATTGGTTTTTGGACTAAATGAGTGACTTTCATGATATGAATACAATATTTTAGTAAAGATGTTAGAGAACTTCAGCAGGACCCAGTGCTGCTTGGTGTTAGTGTAACTATTTCCGCAGTACTGGAACATTGTCTTCTAGTGAAAGAAGAGAGGTTCCTAAGATTCTGGAAGCTAACCAAACTTGCAAAACTCAGGAAGCTCAGAAAGTTGTAAGATTCACAAAGTACTATGAAAGAAGTAAAAATCTCTGTGTGAAGACACTGGTGGATCAGCTTGCAAGTTAAACATGACCTTTAGAGATGTAGTTTTGGTAAATTGTTCCCCATGTTGGGTCAGATTTTCAGGAATGCTGCTGTCTTTGAGTTACCTGTGTTTTTGTAATTGACTCTGATAAAATGTGGTTCACCAAATGAGGCTTCAGTGGGGCTGTTTCTTTGGTCTGTGGTCAGTACTGTCTTGAGCGACTGGGCGTTTGCTTATATTTTCTTAGGAATAGTTATGCAGCTCTCAAAGAGGAAAGATGCATGACTCATGGATGTTGACTGAGATGATTTTATTGACAGTGAGAACTGGAGATTGAGCCCAGGGTCTTGTGTTTGCTAGGGAAGCTTTCTCCCATTGACCTACATCCCCAACACTCACACCCACATATGAATGATAACATCTATATATACAGTTTTGGCAGAGGGATGCTATTTCATTTGCTTTACTTATAATTATTTAAGACATCCTTCAAGATAACATCTGACTCCTGTTAATGTACCCTCATCCCTCCTTGAAGAAACCTATTCAGTCCAGGGTTTCTACTAACCGCACAATGGCTTTCCAAAATAGAACCTGATCAATTTAATATTTCTGTAATAGAGCAGAGACGTGTCCTCATGTCTGCATCTACACCATTTGGCAATGCACTCATAGGAGTGCAATATGCCTTAATCACAAAAACTACTTCCAAGGTGCAGACATGCTCTCTCTGTTCTACAAAGCTTGGGTACACACAAAGATGAAAAATCATACTGGAAGTTCAGTTGACTGATCACTTTGGAAATGGGAATCAATGAATGGGAGACATTTGGGTAACGATTTCCGTAGAGAAAGTCAATACATTGATGGCAAGAAGAAAATTACCCTTCTTTGTTGAGAATACTTTCTGTTTGAGACGTCGCGATGAAATGCGGAGAAAGGCGCACAGAGGTGAAAGCTGGTGTTTCCTGACATATACATTATACATGCAAAGCCAAAATCCTTTCAACAAGATTAATAAGTGCTATTCATGGGACTCCCTGTGCAGAGCCACAGTGCAAAGAGTACAGGAGCAAGGCTGCGAAATCCTCTGAGGTCTTCAGATGCAGCATGGTGCATCGAGCCACAGGGAACTCTCCTCTTCTGCAGCATGAAACGAAGCCAAGAGAGCCACATCTAAAACACAAGTCATTTCTAGGCAGATCTGGTGGCTAATTAAATAACTAGCTTAACAGCTAAGACTTTTACTTAGAAGTTAATTGAGTACTCTACCACTGGGCCCTAGCCGCAACATCAGAAAACTTTCTTCAGAGGTGTAAACATTGTAAACCCTGGAATGGTCAATAGTCAGACACACCATGAAAGAACACAGTGGCTTCCTTGCTGTTCTTATAGGTGGTTAATTATTAGAATGAAATCCATAATTTCGTGGAATGAAAATTAGGATTAATTTCTGATTAAAGCAACAGTGTCACTGAAAGATCAGTGTGCTTGGTTTCAAGTTGCCTGCTTTCTGTGACTGTAGGCAATTCTTAGTTGCTCTCTAGGATTCAATTTACTTCTCCATAAAAGGATAGGGCTTTCAGACCCACAAATGCCTTCAACTTCATGTTTTCATGATTTATGAATCTTGGGTTTCAGAGCTGGATGACTCACTGATGGTTTATCTGAGAAAAATAATATTGACTTTCAGATAAGAGACTGGTAGTGTGTGTGTGTGTGTGTTTGTGTATGTGTGTGCATATAACTAAGTTTTAGTTATCACTAATGTCAAACCAAAGAAAATATTCTGGCTTCAATAAGAGATTTAAAGAGACT